>JAPMOR010029255.1:648011-757749 GCA_026543865.1 Argiope aurantia
ATAGTATTCCAGCAGTTAAAGAGTTGCAACAAAAGGAAGATGTTGTTAAAAAATATACAGTTGCAGTGTTGATACAAATATTAGCAGGGAAAAATAAGAGAATAAAAAAAAATATTGAAAGTTAGATAAATTTTAGGAAAGTAGGACAGTTTGATAGAAAAAAATAATCAGCAAAATAGTATTTATTTCATTTTTGTAAAATATTTCTAGCAAATATAGAAATTTTAAGAAAGTTTTCTCCATGCTTTTAGCATTTCAAATACTCTATGGAAAGTTTGAGGCAGTATCTTTGCTTTGGGGCAGGAGAATTTCTACTACACAGTCCAGTCATGTTAATGTGACCACCGCCTACTTTTGACGTCAACGTTAAATAACCAATCGCAGAAGACACGTATTATCAGCAAATTTGGTGGATATGTAAAGTGTGTTGTTGGTATTCGGAAAACATTTCTGTTCTTGTAGTCATGCAGAAACGGAGCGAGTTATCCGACATCCAAAAGGGCATGATCATTGGCCTTCGGGCCAAGGGCGGAAGCTTTTCGGAAACGATTAATTTTGTAAACTCTTCGCGGGCCGACGTGGTAAAAGTATACCGTGCATGACAAAATGGCACTATCCAAAATCAGCGACAGGGCAAATGTGGTGCACCACGGGTTATAGATGGCAGAGGTTAACGAAGACTGCGAAGATGCTTTCGGGCGAATAGATGTGCAACTGTGGAGCAACTGACCGCCCAGATGAACCAAAGGGTTAACATCAGTGTCTCCACAACGACTGTTCAGCGAACGTTGCTGCATATGGGCCTCTTTAGCAGACCCTGGTTAATACAGCTATGCTGACTGCTGTTCATCGGCGACTATGGCTGGAATTTGCATGCCAGAATCGCAACTGGACTTCCACTGAATGGAGAAGGTGGCGTTTTCTGATGAATCACGTTTTATGCTCCATCGAACAGATGAAAGTTGGCGTAAACGGTTTGAAACGTCTGAAAGGAAACACCCTACAATAATTGCCGGAAGGGTCCAAGCTGGTGGAGGAAGCATTATTGTCTGGGAAATGTTTTCGTGGTATTCTCTGGGTGCCCTCATCATTGTGAAAGAGACGATGAATCAACACAAACAGGCATCTATCCTTGGAGACCATGTTAATCTCTGCATGAGAGTTGTTTTTCCCCAGGATGATGGCATCTACCAGCAGAATAATGCGACATGTCATAAAGGGTGATATGTCTTGGTTGGTTCGGTACATGGTTGGTTCGAAAAGCACCAGGATGAGTTTACTGTACTCCCTTGGTCAGCAAATTTCCCGGGCTTGAATCCGATTGGGAATCTGTGGGACCACTTCGATCGGTTTGTTTCCACCATGGATCCTCACCCGCGTAACCTAGCGCAGCTGGTCAAGGCATTAGAGTTGGCATGGCTTAGTATCCTAGTGAAAATCTTCAGGAACCTAATTGACTCTCATCCTGCACGTGTCGTAGCTCTGCACTCTGCGAAAGTTGGTTATTCTGGATTTTGATAGGTGTTCACATTAATATTACTGCAACATGTATAAATTTGTCACTTATAAGATATAAGTGCGTGCTGAATTCATCTAGAGACAATTACCTTCCCAACAGCTCAGAAGCTCGAAGAAAGATGTTGTCTTAGATGCCATCCTCATCATTCGACCACTACTCTGAATTATGAAATAGAACTACCCCTCTCTCTTTCTGTTTTGATTCTAAAATTTGGGTATTTTCTATCGGTTTATTTGTAATGTCTGAAATGTAAATTATCAACTTCTGAAACGTTGTAAATTGCTATTTATATGAACCAGGTTGACTTTGACGATTGACTTATTTGCACGAAATATTGTTTTTTCTCTGATAATTAAATTATTAGCATGGAAAACATTTATCTAAAATTTTATTTTGTTATTTGATAAGATAGAAAAATATGAATGTAAGGGAATCAATTCGCTACGAATTATTGCGTGTGAAAATAAAAGAAGTGTATAAATGCAAAAGAAAAGCAGAAGCGAAATTCCTTCATCGAAATTCTTTTTCGACGTCTGAGGCCCGATATTCATTGAATTCCTAGAGCATAGAAAAGGGCTAACAGTGACGTGTACTGTGAGATACTCTGCATCGTATGCAATTTCATCAAGAGCAAATGATCTGGCATGTTCATGGAAGGAGCAATTCTGGTCCACGATTATGCTCATTCCCACATCCCTAACGTGTAATGACCGAGTTCAAAAGGGAGAAACATCAAGATCTGTCCTACAGCCAAGACATATCACCCTGTGACTTTCATCCATTTAGTTCACTATAACATATCTCAAAGGGAAACGCTTCAACTCGAATGATAAAGTAAAAGGCACAGTTAAAGACTAGCTCCTGCTACAGACCGGGAATTCTGGGCACAGAGAATCCTTTGCCTCTTGCAATAGTGGGATAGTTGTGTTCAGGTCTCTGGTGAATACTTGTGAAGAAAGATGTCATTTCTTACCCTTTCATTTTAACAAACCTTATATTATATATATATATATATATATATATATATATATATATAGGGAGCTCGAAAATTGTTGGAAACTGTAAAAAATTTAGAAAAAAAATAATAAATGATGTTTGAACTATGAATTTTCTTCTAAGTGAAAGCGCATTCTTAAAGGTTATTTTTCATGTAGGTAGCATACCGATTTGATGATCCAGGGGTTCGTAAATTACTGAAAACGAAAAAGTAGTTTATAACCCACATCTGCAAAAATATTAAAACTTGGATAAAAATAAAAGCTTGAAATTTAAAAAAATTCGTGCTTTTTAATTTGTATGAAAACTGAGCAGTATGAAAACTGAGGAGGTTTGAGAAGATACTGAATTGAGGAGATGACCCTAAGCAACATATGATGAAATAATTTGATTTTCATATTACTTTAAGCAACAATCATTTTGTTTTCACATTTTGAATTATTAACAAAATAAGTAAATGAGTCTTCTGTTAAGCATTTTCTTTAATCGGCAACCTGCAGTAGAAATTCACTAGTTAAGTAATCGAGAGTATTATCAAGCTAATTAGAGTTATTATTATCGAGCTATTACTTAGCCAGATAATTTGATGTGCTCATTAAGGAAACACGATAGAAGAGGTTTAGATTAAACTTCCAACAACTGAAGCAAAAATAAATAACATAAAATGAAAACATTCTTTAATTAGTCGATATTTCCTTAAATATGCGAATAATTAAATCGACCAAATATTTTCTTTTGAACAAAATGTATGAAAATCACACTTTTAAGAAAAGGTACAACATATATGATTGTGCTGTTATATATTTACACACTATTGCAAGTTTAACTTAAAACTTAGGTCAAACAGGACAATTCTTTTTAGTCGTGAGCATAATTTTCTTGAGACAAGTGAACGGAATAAGAATTAAATGAATCTTAATTACCAATTTGAACAGAGCCAAAAATTAAAATATTAAGTAAAGTTATAGGTTCTGCTTGCGTTTTCCCATAGTTTCAATTAATAAAGTCAGTTCAGTTGACGCCATAATCTCATGAAACACGTAATTTTGCAAGTCATCTAAGTGATAGTTATCTTATTCTGTGATGTGATAATTAAACTTTTATCCGAAGAATGTATAATGAATTACAAAAATAAATTGGCAGTGTTATCTGTAAGTTATTCGATGGTTGTTCTATGAGGGGGACCCTAATTTCATTAAATGTTTAGAGAATAAATACAAAATCTCTAATGAATGGCGATTGTCAGTGGTGATCTAATCTGGAAACTCTATTCTTTCAGGAATTACACTCATGTCCATAAATTAAGGATAAGAATCACTCAGAAATCGAATTCTAAAAATGACAACACACATCTTCAAAAATCATATGCAAATTGCAGGAAGCCACCAGATGACATCGATAGAGCGTCACAATGACGAGAGTGTAAGAGAGTGATGTGTAAGGAATACAGGCAAAGAAGTAAAATTGTTCGGAAGCGCTTTATAAGCTCAGTGTAATAATCGCATAGTTATGACACACAGGACGCATTTGGAAAAATTTTTACGTGATAGAATTATCGGCCGTCTGGAACGTGAGCGTACCCAGCTGGAAGTATCCGAGGAACTTGGAATCGCTCATAGTGTCATCTCCAGGCTTTGGCAACCATTCCAAGATGATGGTAAAGTAAATAGACTTTACAGCACAGGTCGCCCCCGAGTTACAACGCCGAATGAGGACCGGTATTTGGCAGTTACTGCCAAAAGAAACACACACATCAAATCTGTCTTGTCAGCTCTCTTCAGCCACTGGTACGACAGTTTCAAGGCAGACCGTGTACAGACGCTTAGAGAAGACTGGTCTATATGCTCGTAAGTCTGTCAGCGTACCCAGCGTTCCATTTACTGCAACTCACTGTCGCCTGCGGTTAACCTGGAGTAGAGAGCATGCATTGTGGACACCACAACAGTGGGCTTGTGTGATGTTTTTCGACGAGTTCAAGTTTAGCTTGCAGTCCAATTCTCGACGGGCTTTCATATGGAGAGCGCCAGGTACCCATTACCACCAAGAGAACATCATTGAACGACACTGTTATGGTGGTGCAGGATTGCTCGTTTGGGGAGGAATTATTCTGGATTCCAGAACTGACCTGCGTGTTCATATTGGAACCATGACAGGCCAAATCTATCGGGACGTCATTCTAGAACAACATGTACGTTTGTTTCGGGGCGCTACGGAAGCAGAATTCGTGTTTATGGATGACAACGCCCTTTCTCACAGTGAAAACATCGTAAACGAATGCCTTCGATCGGAGGATATCACCCATATGGACTGGCCAGCATTCTAACCGGACTTGAATCCAGTAGAGCATGTGTGGGACATACTTGGTCGACGAGTTGCAGCCCATCAACCACCTCCTACATGTCTACCGGAATTTCGCAGAGCATTGCTTTACGAGTGGTGTAATATTCCCCAAGATCAGATCGATAATTTGATACTCAGCATGCCTAGACGTTGTACGGACTGTCTGGGAGACATACTATGTATTAACCATCATACCAACCATGTAATATTGATTTTTGTAAATAGGATTTTTTGTTTGTAATTTGCTTGGTTTTTGTAAATAGGGGTTTTTTTTTGTTTTTTTTTGTAATTTACTCCAGGGAGCAAAAAAAATCGCAATTTTTATTAATGATATCAAACATATAGCATCTTTTTTGCTCTGTACCTTTTGTATAATAAATAGGCTTTACAAATAAGTCACATTTGTTTTGCTTCTGACTCTTTCTTTTCCTGAATTTGCATTATTCTTAATTTATGGATATGAGTGTATTTTAGAAAGGCAAGCTTATAGTATCGAATATCAAAGTAAAAACTTGCTTCTTTTATTTAATTCTCTGTTATTGTATTGTTTTCTGTCTTGTCTGTGTTCTCTTTATGATATGCCACAGCGAATAATTTTAAAAAATAATTATTCAATATAAGTTCTTTTAAAAATGATGCAATTTTTACTTATGCGCATTAATAAATGTAATGTTTTGACTTCATTTTTCACCAATATTTAAAATAGTATCCTTTATATAAGATAAATATTAGGCTTCATAAAATTATCACAGGAGGAAAATAGTTTTCCTTTTATTGCAGAGATGTTCATTTTTATAAAAGTATTTTTTTAATTCTTTTTCTGAAGTTTTTAGTTTGTTTGTCAATGCAAATGCATTTCTTACTGGGAATTGAGAAGAGAAAATATGTAAATCTGATCTGAGCAAATTTATTTTTATAGACAAAGAGATAATTCAAAATAATTTTAGATTTTATGGATGATCTTCGAGAACGGTTTGGATATTATCTTTCAAATCGAAGATTAAATTTCTTTATTTTACCCATCAATGCTATTGTAAATATATCCTTTAGAATCTTTATGAATGAAGTAACGTAATTAAGAGGAGAGGGAAAAATGTGCAGGTATTGAAAATTATTATAGTACTTTAATGAAAAGAAAAAGTATAAAGTTTTTTGTTCAAACGAGAAATCAGTTACTGTCTGTAACACGATTTCTTTTATTTGATTTATTGAATTATACACTTTACATTCAATTTATACAATTTCATTATCGTTTCATTTGTACAAATTCATTTCATCAATTAACCCCTTAACTGTGGTGCTCGACCATGGTACATGCAACGAATAACTGTGTTTGAAACCGATAAGCTAAAATTAAATTATTTATAAATGCAATAATTTAATATATAAATTTTGTAGGATCCATAAGTGTCTCAAGTGTTTCATGGACCTGTGAAACAGTGCTCTGCAGTGCGTCGAATTTAAACTTTTAATCTAACGTTTGAATCAAGTAATTCGCAGACAAGTATTTCTGCTACACGGTGAACTGACTCATCAATTTTATTGCTTTAAGTAATTGGAGTATCCATCCGAAACAGGTATCTGAGTTTAGATTTAGATATATTATGGGATAAATGATGGAATGGGTTTGGAATTTTTAACACTAGTTTTTCGCGTTTGAGTGAACAATTACAAGGGGAATTCAAATGAAAAGATATTAAATGACACTATGGGTATAAATGAAAACTTTATTCAAAGTATACACCATAGGTCTGAGTACAACGATCCCATTGATTAACGAGCCGAAGGATTCCTTGTTCCCAAAATTCTTGTGGCTGTGACGAGACCCAGTCTTTCACAGAGTCCTTGATTTCGCCTTCCGAATTAAAGCGCTTCCCTTTCAGACATTTTTCAGGGGACCAAACACATGAAAATCACAAAATGACATGTCCGGGCTGTAGGGCGGATGGTCGAGCTGCTCCCACTTGAACCTGGCTAGTTCAGCGTGTGTGACCCTGGAGATGTATGGACTCGCGTTATTATGGAGCAGAACCACACCTTCCTTGAGTAGGCCCGGTCTTTTGTTCTTGATGGACCTGCGAAGTCTTCAGAGTGTCTCACAGTACACATCGGAGTTAATGATTTTTCTGCCATTGCTATGGTTGCACTACGGCACTCTTTTAAAGAGCCTCTGCTCTCTCCTGCGAATGAGGGCGCCCGCTCATGCTCCGATTTACGCCGGACACTCCAATCCTATCCCTAGATGTCTTGCTACTTTCTCCCATAGCGGTAAATATGTCAATGGTTACGTTTTTACGACGTTTCTGATCTTTTCATTTGAAGGCCGCTTGTATTATGTGATAAATGATGGGATGGGTTTGGAATTTTTTCGCGTTTTTCGCGTTTGAGTGAAAAATAATTATTCTCAGAGAAAAGAGTGAATTTTAATAAATAATGCCGTAAAAAAGCCTATACAATAAGTTATTGAACATAATGACAACTTAATCAGATCAGAAAAGGAATTTATAAAAACTTGAAAAAAATGATAAACTAAAAAATAAATAAATTCGATCAAAAGTTTTGAAATTTCACTTATGTACGTTTCAATAGAAAGAAATGATTGATAAAAAATTGAAAACAACATCTAAATTATTTTTGAAATATTCGACGGAGTTGTCGAAAAATGCCTATAAATACTTTTGTATTAAACAACATCAACGAATAAAAAAAACTTTTATTCTAAAAGTATTCAAACTTTCAAATTGTGTTATAATAGCCGATTCTTTGGAGAAAAAATCTGAAAATTTGATTTAAAATTCATGTTTTGACTCAATTATCCAAAAATCTCAACCAAAATTCGTTTTCTGATGACCGATTGTTACACCCGTGAACACTATTTTTTAAATATTTTTCGAAAATCAATCGCCACAGAGTAAGACTTCTCAAATATCATTTAAAAGATGATATATTTTGAAATCATAGAATTTTTTTTTAGAATAAAAGTTTTTTTCCCTTAGTTCTCAAATTCTATTTCATAAATATACACCAATGTGCATTTTTCGACCGGTTTTTATCAACTAAATCGAATTTTCCCTTAAAATAAGGTAAGTATTGATTGATGTTTTTCCCTGTTGTATAACATGAACTTAAGTAGAATTTCAAAAATTTCTTTGAAGTAGAGTAAATAGTAAAATTACTTTTCTTCTTCGAAAAAACGACATACTTTGCCAAATTTTATTCACTAAAAATTACTTTTAAGTATTTATTTTATTAAAACTTTTAAAATCTTTTCATAAATTATTTAATATTTCCTAAAATTAAATTTAAATTATTTTAGTTTAATATTTTTTTTATTAAAAGGTAAAAAACCGGTTTAAAATTTTCCTTTGATATCCCCTTTATCCAGGCATAAGCTTACAGACTTATTTTAAGTTATCAGCCCAATAATTTAAGTCAATAAAATTTTTATTATGTATTTTCTCCATTTTTCGTGGCTTTTTGACAGGTCTAGTTAAATTTGATCCACCATTTTGCGATTTAAAAGAATCATTGACGGTGGAGGACGATATTACAGAATTTATTAATTTAGGAAATGAAATATATTAAATAATTATTTACCTCATTAACGACGGCAAAATGCTCTTCTACAGTTACTGTAGACCATACACAAACGCATGGTTTACTACGAACCGCACACAAACACATGGCTTCCAAAATATTTTTCGACTCGATAACTGCCACAACATCTTCAATTGTGAATGTTCAACGCTTGATATTGGAAGCTCATAGATCGAAATCTCGCCACACGGTCTTACTAATTATCTGGCATTCAATATTGGAACGTGTCCATAGCATTGTGTAATGTCATTTCTTTCAAAAATAGAAGATGTCATCTAATTAGATAATTACCATTACAATTACTAATTAGTTAAGGAGCTTATCGAGTCAGAGTTAAGAGAAAAATGTAATTACCATTAAATAGATAATTGTATCTTATCCTTAGCTGATACGTGCTTTATTTCCTTTAGATTTCAAAACTGAACGGCGTAGAAAGTTTCACATGTATTACGCTAACATAAAAGACTCCATTATATGCCTAATATGTAGTAACTGATAATAATTCCTTTATTTCATTTCTATTAACTTTGTATCATTTATACAATCAAAAATCAGATTGAAAATATTTGATTAAAAATCGATATTTTACAAATGATAGCGTAAAAGTAACTTAATTAAAAAATGAGTATCCTTAAGTAATTCTATAAAAGTATCTTCAAAATTATTTAAAAACAAGCGAAATTGTAATCTATGGATACAGAAAATGTCAGACAATTTTAAACACTACATTTTATCAAACAAACGTAATTCTTATCTTATTATAGAAACGTATCACTTGGTAGAATAAGTGATTACCCATTTTATCTCCAAACAGAAGCTAATGAAAATATTTACTGAAATAATGAAAAGAGGAACAATAACAACGAGCTGAAGTTATAATCGAATAGCCAGATAATAATTAAATAAAAGCATACTGTTTACAGCCGCCATGAATTTACTCCAAAGAATCGTTATCTATCACTGGAAGTGACGATAATTGTTGGATGGAATTACGGATATCTAATTACAGCCAAGCTGTTATTTGAACCGAGATAAGTATTGATATATGGCGGTTTTTTATTCTTTTTCTCGTTTCCATTCTTTGGAATTACACAGTGTAACTTTCTCAACATCCCAGAAAAATGTCAAGAACTTGAAACTTGCCAGGAATTTCCAACGGATACTCAAGTAATCCTCCTCCAGTTGAGAACAATCGGTTTCTGGGAATAAAAGCGGAATAAAATATATCACTAACTGTTAGTTTTCGTTAGTTCAATTTAGTCAAATTAGTTTAGGGTTTTGAAGTCAAACGAGGTTAATTTTAGGTTATGTCATGTAATTTCAAGCCGTGGAGGGATGACATTGTCTGTATTTGAATCGGCAGCCCTCCTTTTTATGATAGTACATTAGCAGGAGGACATTTAACAACGATGGATTTAATGTGCACTAGATAAGAGCACATTCGGTGGTATCGTGTCTCGAATTCTTAATAATCTCTAAATATTTAATCCATTTGATTAAGAAATAATAACAATAAATTATTATGCTTCATATCTAATAGTAATTTAGACTAAGAATTTTGAAAGTTAAATGAAGCATTTTGGTCAGAAAAAATGAAATGATGCATGCTGATAATTTCTTCTAAATGCAATATAACTGATGATAAGGTTCTCAGTAGTGAATAAATATAATTAAGTGGTTAAAAAAACAGTGTTGCAAAAAATATTTTCCAAAAGAATAAATATAATTAAAATGCAATTCTAAAATCTAAAAATCCTAAAAGTCTAATTGTATTTTAGAGAATTATCGCCGCTTCTTCTTTTTCTCTTTCAGTGATTTTGTAATGAAAGAAAAGGAATATGTGTATTAAAGTAGACGATTTTTCGCCAGTGCAACTTGTAAACGAAATTAGAATAAAATATTTGCTAAAGAGAAAAAGCGAAGAACATTGAAATAAGAGAGAAAAAAATCGAGCCGAACGTATAAGGATAACATAATAATAATAATAATAAAATTCACCACACTCTGTTAACCATGCGCCAAGTTTGTTTTGCACTCAGAGATGTTCAGCTGCCACTAGGGGGGGGTTGGTTTACACTTTCTGTCATTGCATGGTGAGCAAATTTTGGTGTCATCTGGTGTTGACTTTTGTGCAGCTCCAAGTTGTGCATCTGATACTTAGTGATTCATTTTCTATTTTCTCTGTTTTTTCCTACTATTTTGCAATTTTATTGTTTTTCAAACTCTTAGTGAGGAAAAATACCCCCCCCCCTCTCATAGAAGAAGAAAAAATAAGTGGAGAATAAGACAAAAAAAAAAAAAAAAAAACCAGAAAAAGCAAGCTTTTAAATTATTTTCAGAAAGCACCGCAACTTTTTAATGCTAATGGATAAGCTGTAAACGCATGTGCATCATTGCTAATAACCTTTTAAAAGTACATTTTTTTTCTATTCATGGTATATAAAAATATTTTTAGAATTCAGAGTGTTTTAAGAAAAGTGATTATTTTAAGTTTATTAGATGAATTTAATTTGATTAATTAATTAATGAGATTAATTAATAATTAAGTGACAAATCAAGGCACACCATTTTGTGTGAGATAAGGAATTGAAACATCTAAATTTCTGTTTTATTGAAAAATTTGTCAGAATTTATGCCAAACAACATAATTGCATACAAAGATTGATGAATTTGGTGGGAAGTATACTTAACATCACTCCAGAAAAGATTAAAAGTAAAACTTTTACTTCAACCACTTTCAGCTGAATAATGTATCAATGAAGAAATAAGAATCATAGATTCTATACAATAATCTAGCGATATGGATGGATTTTCGATAACAAAAGATTGCAGATTTATCAAAATGGCGATAAAAAGGGAATTGAAAGATTTAACTCAAAGATGGAAAAAAAAAAAAAAAAGAAAAAAAAAAAAAAAAAAAACGGAAACTAAAGGAAGGCTGTTAAGTGAAATGGCTATAGCATCAATCTATTTAGTAGTAGAAAAAAATTTTTTTTTGGTTTAGTGCAGTTATACTAAAATATATTCTTCCGATGTAGTTGTTTTCGAAATGAAAGAATTAGATATTTTTAGAAACGATTATAGGATGTTTTTAATGTTTTAATGCAAGATTTTATTTTGTGATGTTGAATTGTAGGAGATATGAAGAAAATTGCCAGATGTAAGAAAGAGGAGAGAAATTTTCAAAATAAGAAGATTAAATTACTTTTTGAGTTGAGCATATCGTCTTTAGAATATGAGAATTAATTAGTTTTGAAAATATAGCATTTATTGTCTATGGAATAAAATCTGTAACTATTTTGGAATAAATACTTTTAATTTATTGTCTTTGAAATTAGATTTTTAATAATCTTTGGAATAAACACTTTTAGTCAAAAAGAATCAAAATTATTTGCAGAGAATTAATTAGAAGAAATTTTTTATGAATATTTGTATGTTCGCATCGCAAGAATAAATTCACTGTCTGGAGTCTGTAATGATTTCTGCCATCTTTTCAAACATATATTATAAAATGAGTTCAAAAAAGAAGACAAGGTAAGAGAATTTAAAGATCCTGAATTTTAATTAAGTATAATTGGTTGTTCACGTTTCTTTTTTATGTATTAAATGATAAATATATACATGGAACGATAATATTTGTATTCCACATAACATAATCACAATATTTGTACTATCTCATGAATACAGGGTGTCCAATTTTCATCTATTCCATATGAGCTTGAGAACGGCGACAAGTATTGTTACAAACATTGTGTCTAGGTATAGTAAAGTGATTAAGTACTATCCGGTCAAGTCGATCACAGCTCCACTTGGAAGCAAACAACGAAATTAGCGTTGAAATGATCTCAAAATTGTGAAAGGAACGTGAAAAAAGTCTGCTACAAAATTATTTTATTTAGTATGAATAAGCGCATAAAGCGAAATAATACTGAGAACGAAACATGTAAAACGCATTTATTTGGTCACGATTTCTAACACTCTTACAAGAGAAAAGCGTTAAAAATAAAACAGAAAAATTGGTTATCAGCATATACCTCATTTTTCGGTGTTCAAAATTCTCTACGCCATCGTTTCGATGTTTATTGTCTAACAGAAAAAAGCTTTTCTTCTTATTATTGTGAGTCATTCTGTCACAGGTTCGGAAAATCGCAACCAAATAAACATGTATTTTACACATTTTGTTAATCGCATTATTGCTCTGAAGGACTCTTTTCGTACTAAATCGAAGATGATCTACAATTTTGAAATGATCTTTTTTGCCTTCATTTTCAAAATATGAAAGTTTACTCCAGTATTTGTTACTAGATGGCGCTGTAGGCAATCTCACCGTATAGTGTCACAACCACCGATAGACAGAAGTCTATCGATGGTTGTGAGTCACTTTACAATACTTAGACATCAGGTTTGTGACAATATATGTCGCTGTTCTAAATTTAATGTGGGAGTAGAAGGAGTGTGGGTATATTCAATCCATGATGATGTTGACATATTTCTACAATCAATGTCATTTCCATCAACAGGACTATACCTCGATCAATTTTTGTTACAGTAGAATGGGACTTCTTATGTCTAAAATTTTAAGGTAATAAGAATATTTAATTAAATGAGTAATAGTACCATAACCCTGTAGGAAAAAAAATTAGAAACCACGGTACTTTTAACCAAAATTTATTCATTCAAACAACTATGATTTATTATTTATATAATTATATTAAAATTATAATAATATTAAAATAAATATTATAATCTTTAGAACATTTTTCCAACTGAAACTATTCGCTGATCTCTAAAGATTAACAAATCTGCAAATGGACAAAGAATAGGGTGGACACTCTTCCTAATAGAGGCAGTTATAAGATTTGAAATGAATCTATTCACTTTTCGCCAAGATTCGTGAAATGCAAACGGAACCTTACCTAACAAAAGGATCACAGCAATTGTTGCATCCGTACACTCTGGATGGCAGGTTCTTGATCTTGATGAGAGAGACCAACAAACGTTCTCCTGCCGAGTCGTACTGCAATCCCATCCACACACGACCCACGTGACCATCCGGGAAAACAACTTCTTCCTCCGGCGTTTCTGCACCAACCCGGTACAGTTCCGGGTTCAACCCCCCGAGCAAAGTGGGCCCTGGAAGAAAATTTTCAATAGTTTCAACATATCCATTAGATGGAAGAAAATGATAATAGCATAGATTCCTCGTTATGCAATGATCTATATATTTTAAGTGTCGAAGAGCATGCCAGAGTGAGGAAGTCTCTGTGAAATTGTATGAATCAATTGGTTGTTGGCTGCCGATGGATGCATTTTTACAATATATTTTGCATCAAAATAGTTCCTTTTCGTATGGTTCGGTATAGTGCCGACAATATGTAAAATGTTCTCGATTAACTTGTGTTGTGAATACCAGCGCATTTATTGGAAGCGTGTATAACACTCTGTGACTTCAAATACGTTGTATTAAATAGCTTGAAGCCATTTTTTTCTGGTTTTGAGATTTCGGTTTTGGAATAAAAAATTAAATCCGAGATTATATCAGAGTTCCATAATAGAAGCGAATATGTTTCATATTAAAATTTGATGTTGAAAATTAAAACTTCTAGCGATAGATAACATTGAAATTTGGAGAAGAGTTTTGGTTAAAATAATGTTTTAATCATATGAACATAAATCAGAACCAGTTAAATAATCAAAGTCTGCTTTAAAATAGCATTCTTATTGTTTCCGAATGGAAATTATGTAATCGACCTAAATGACGATATTAACATACGTTGTCTGATAGGCGTTAAGCGTTTTGGCCATATTCAATGAATTTCTGCTTTATATAATAAACGCTTAGCCATTTTATTGAAAATTTTCACATCAGATTACAAAAACGTCGTTTTCTAAGAGATATTTTATGAAAAACTTATAAAAGTAAGGCATCGGCCACAGTATAATTATTATTAACCAGTATATTTCTTTACTATCTACAGTGTAACTAGCAAAACTTTAAAATTCTTATGAAGCTTTTATATTTTTATAAAATACAGATAAGTCATTCATTTGATATTGTATTTCAAAGAAAATGAAACTATTCATAAACTGATAAACAAAAAAAATTACATTAAAATATTTTTATTTATAATTTTTGCACTGTCTAACGAAATTAATTAAATTAATTAACAATTATTTTTACTTAGGATCAATATACAAAAATTTCTTTAAAAACTCCAGAGAAAAGGATTTTCATCAAAATATAAATAAAAATTTTAAACCGCATAATAAATTTCGTTCTTAAAAAAATATATTATGCTATCGAAAAAAGATATTTACATAATAGTTGTTTTATTTGTTAGTAATTTTCATATCATTATTCGTAGTTATCTTAAATACTATTATATTCTAAAGAAAATACTAAACTTTTTCTAAAAAACAAAAATATATTGTTTATGTGAGATTCTAGAAGAATCTAGTTTTTAATATTAAATAATTTTTTTTTTATAAAAAGGAATATTTTCTTCCTTTGAGAATTCAGCTACGCATGAAAAGAAAATATATGATTCGCCTAGAGTTTTACGGGCTGTATATTTAATCCAATATCTTTATAAAAACACACTGAGTATCCGTTTTAAGTCACATACGTTTTTATTTTGAGATTTTATATACATGAATAAAAATTTAATGTACAAAGAATATGATTTCTAGCATGTAAACATTTTTTTCATGTTTTCTTTTATCTAACTCGTTGACTCCTATTTTAAAATAACACTGACAATATTCTTCAGATGATGCCAGATTTAAAAGTCGATTCTTTTGTTTTATTTTTGAGTCTTTGTTTGAAAGTATCCTCTGCATAAATTTTTAATTTTTACTAAGTTATAACCTTAAGCAACTTTTTCAAAAGTACGAGAAAAGTGTATTATAGACTCTAAAGATTTTCGTTTTCGTGAACAAAAATGGAATTCTGAAAGATTTCCCATGGAATAAGAAAATGTTTTATTGAATGTAAATGTGACAGCTGTCGGCAAAATACTTCCTGGCATAGATTATAAAGCATGACGTATTGTCAAGAAAACTGAATATCATACACTAAATCTTGTCAAAATGGAGAAACACTCTTTCACAAGTGAGATTAATATGCAGCAGATTCTTAATGAAAAAAAAATATAATATTATCATAAATTATTAGAAAAACTATTTTTTTTTCATTTGATGTTTAACAACACACTGCATTTTAAGTTCTAATGAAATTAGAATACAAATATTCAGAAAGTTTCACTGAAATTTTTCGCAATTATTTAGTATGGTTATTTTTTGATCAGGAGTCGGTTTGTATCTTTTATTTTTAGAGTATTCGATAATCAAAAAATACAAATTCTTAACTGATAGACACTTTTGTACAATCAGATTTAATGCGAGGAAATTTTATCCATTAAAATTAAATTTTTACTTTCTGGAAGATAATAATATATGCCATGCAACAGTAATTTTATGTATCTTTAGAATACCATGCTTATTTTTAGTGTAAATATAGTTTAATTTGTATAATTCAAGAAAAGATTTTTTTTGCATATACATACTACATTTAATTTCAAAATCTGAACTTCAACATAAATTCAGCAAAAATTTTTAATAATACGCAGTTCACAAAATATTTTAAAAAGTTTCAATGTTTAGTGATATTTATAAAAATATGTTTTTATGCTTAAAAAAAAGAAATTAGAACAATTTTGAAATTTCAGAATTATTGAATCAAATTGTAAATATGCAAAGCTATAAACAAATATAATTTGATATAAGATTATAAATGTTGCAGATTATTTAATTGACAGTTGATCAAAATAAGAACAATAGTATATATATATATATATACACTAAAATAATTGTTGCTTGAAAATATAGAAAAAATAGAAAATATAGAATTTGATCGTCCTTTAAATTTAAAGGATATGTTCTTTAAATAACATAACTTTAATATATATTTCCAAAGCAAATTCTGTTTCTTAGCGAACTATATATTTATTTAATTATAACATTTTTTCTAGAAAGGTTCCGGATAGCATATGTACAATAAGCATTACTCCAATGCAGTACAGTTACAGTTACGATTTCGATTCAAAAAGTAGGCACTCATATTCGCTGCAATTTTATTAATGTAACGACATTACAAAATTCATGAATGAAATAACTACTATTTCTTCTTTATGGTAAAAATTTTTCTATAGCAATTATAGGTCTTTTGTGTGATCAATATAATCTTCTAGAATGCTTTATATGCATTTTACTTTCTTGGATTAAAATTCAGTTTTTTTCAAATGGAGGTAAATTTTTACTCATCACATCATTTCAAAAATAAAGATTAAGAAAATAAAACTATTTATTTGAGTAAAAGAACCAAAAATAATTCAAAGAACTCTAATAGGCTAATAAATGTTAGCGTGAGTAAGGAAATTAATCTACATAATAAGTTTTGAAAGAAAAATTTTGAATATAAAAATCGTAAATGTAGGAGCAGCAGAAGAGTAATTCAGAGGAAATATAATTTCTCCCTTAATTTAATCGTTTTCATGTTATATAATTTCCTTTACTCAAAGAGAAAAGGAAAGGTAACGCATTATTTCTCCACAACATATCGTCAATTTAAGAATCTGAATTAATGAATTTACCATATTTTGAATGAGGAAATATTAAAAAGAAATTTCAAACTGAAACCATTATTTATAAAACGAGTAAAACTCTTTTATTTTAATATAAAAATATAAAATATTATAATTGCAAAATTTTTGAATTTTAATGATAATGAATCAAAATGAATTCGAAGACGCATTCAATTTTGTTTAAAAAATATTTTATACTGATAATTTTCATGCAAAATGAAAAAGAGATTTCAATCTTAAACAAAATCTTTATTGTTTAAAGATAATCATCACTATGAAAATAAACTGAATACAAATTTTTATGTTTTCTAGAAATTCTATAATGAATAGATTTTCTTAGTTTTATTTTTACAATTACTGTGATGAATGAAACATAAGGAAGATTTAGAAAAGGCTTCATTTAATTAAAATTTTCTTAATTAAAAAACTAGATTCTCTGTGCACGTAAGCAATATTGCTCCTGAAAACAATATGGCGGTACCCAAAATTGTTTTAGTAAAAGGAATTTGAAGAAGATAAAATATAGGAAAGAGAATCAAAACGTGAAAATTGTTCTGAGGCTTCCTATTATTTAAAAATTGATTCAAAACTCAACTATATTATCAGTAATGAATACTGAAAATGCTAAATTTCTTATTGCATATTGTAAGCAAATATTTAAGTTGCCAATTGTAATGTTTAGCTAATTAAGTAGCCAATTACAATGTTTAATAATGTCCAATTAATGTTTTTAGAAAAGCGTATAATTTTATATTTAAATTAATAATAACTTATGAGAAAAATTAGATCTTCTGGAGATTTTAAAAATCGTTTGGAACAGTAATTTTTTGAGAAACCAGAAGATCTGAAATTCTTTGATGCAAAATTGTTGATGATAGAAATATTTTACGTGTTATAAATTTCACATAAAACAGTTCTATTCTTTTTTTTTTTTTTTGAAAACATACGTAAGTTTAAAAAGTATTAGCTTGCACAGGATTGAAATTCTGTCGAGTAATTAAAATTAATTTTTTTCTTCATATGAGACATACTAAAAATTTTCTGAAAACCAAGGTTGTAATGAAATTTTTTGCGATAATCAACTAAATTACTAATTTTTATTAGAAAAAATAAGACAAGAAAATTTTAACTCAAGCATTCCTGAATATACCAACTACTATTAAATAATATAAAAGAAAGCCCATTTTTTAAAATGTAAAGGAAAATATTTTTCTATTAAGGCACATATTTAAAGAACATTTCAAGAATTATGATATATTCTTGAAATAATTCATTTCTTTTATTCTCTAAGAGAATAAGAATATTTCTTTTGAAGTTACCAGAACTGAGAAAAAAATTATAATACATTCTTGAAATAATTCATTACTTTTATTTCCTAAATGAAAAATAACTATTTATTTTTTGAGTTACCAAAATTGAGAATAAGAATTATATTACATTCTTCACACAATTCATCATTTTTATTCCCTAAATGAAAAATATTAATTTTTTTTAAAGTTATCAGAACTGAGAAAAATTTGATTGCTACAAATGAGCTATTCAGTGATTTTAGAAAATTATATAAAGTTGTACATTCAGACAAGATATGCATTGCAATTAAAAAACATTCGAATATTAAGAAGTTTACCTATGGAATTCAAAAGAAAATCGACATGAAAATTTTTTTATTTGAATTATTTTGATTTGAATGGCTAGAATAATTTTTGCTTTTTTTAAGTCGAAAATACTCGAGATTTAAGAAAACTTTTTGTGCTTTACCCTTATCGAAAAGTAATATAACAAGATATAAAGATAAACAGAATTTTCTTCTATGTTTCTATAGCCTTGAAAAGAATCCTATAAAATATCAAACGTAACTGTGACTCTGGAACTACATCCATTTTACTAAGAAAAATATAATCCGTTTGAAAGGATGTTTAAAGGAAAAACAAATCTATACTCAGAAAATAACTAAAAAGAAATTTGGAATTTCCAGATTGATATATATTTTTAAATGCATTTATAGCTATTTTCCTTCTAAGAAAGAAACTTTTCTCATTATTTTGGATAAATGTTATAAATACAAGAATTCAAATAATGAGTTTGTGACATTTAATAAAAGAAATACATAAAGAATATAGGAACATTTAAATTAGCTATTTTTAAAATGGAATAAATCATTAAATATTAATTGCAAAGTATCTTTTGTTATTAATATTTTCCCAAGTTTGTGATTAGGTACTCCTGAATGTTTCAAGTCCACATCTGAATGTAATGTAGCTCGTTGGGTGTTCAAAATTCTTTGAGAATTTTCGTAACAATGAAAATATAAAACTGCGCTGGAAAAATAACTCAATGTGGGAATGGTCTTTCCGAAATAAAGATGTTATATTCTCACATAAAATTGTAATCCTTGGGAAAGGTCATGAAATCCCAAGCGCTCAGATTTTCATTGTTGGTGTCATGACATGAGAGCTTTTAGCTTTGTAGTAGAGTAAAAATAAAGGAATATGCAGTTTGGATAACTTTTTTTGGACAATCAAAATCAAAATTTGACACAGGATTTTAGTAAAAGTATCAAATATCAAATTTGATTTATGTAAATCGAGTGTGTTTGATCTATTGCTTTTACATGAATGCGAATATATAGACCAACAAAAATCAACTTTTTAATGGATTTGGTTCAAAATTTGGCACAAATTCATACTTTAAATGTAAAAAAGTGTACTAAATAATGTAGTAATGATGAAATATACTATGATTTAGTATAAGATTTAAATGTAATAGTATACTAAATAATATATTAGTAATATAATATACTATTATTTAGTATATTAAAATTCTAAATATGTAATATATTATTATTTAGTATACTATTTAAATGTAATATTATACTAAATAATGGACTAGTAGTATACTAATAATGTATTAAATTTTATCTAGATTTTGCGGTTTGTAATTAACGAATTCAATTGCTTCTAAACCAATAGACAGATAAACTTTCTGTGAATTGAATTTTTCAAAATGTGATAAAAATTTACAAATTTGGCATAAAGATCACATAACAATTTTCATGCGTCTAACAAAAAGCGTTTTTTTTTTAAATAACGTGTTAATAGACAAACAAATATAAATCCAAAAATCCGAAAATGTGATTTCCAGATTCAGGAAGGCCTGAAATGTAGAGTTTCGTCAAGATATCGAAGTCAGTTTTTTGACGATTATAATTTTTTTTTCGGCGTATACTTCGAGAACGAGAAAGCAAACAAGCAAAAGATTGCCTGCGCTTTCATTCTATTGTGTAACTGCAAAGAATTTTTCTTCCAGACTATTTGAAATGTGCTTCAAAAACAGATACTACTTGGTATGTTTTTGATTTGATGGGCGCGTGGAAAAAGTTCACAAATATGTGGCAAGAACTTATTTACTGATGGGACATTTTTAGAGTAACAGTGTTAAATATTTGGAATGGCTAGTGTAGAAATAAAAATTTTTGTGTTTCTCGGGCAACAAGAATTTTTTCCTACCTTTTAAAAAAGCCATTGTGGATTATTTTCTAGCAAGGAATATAAATTTTTATTATACTGCTTATGGCTAAATTGAGCTTTATTTTCATGCCAATCCATTAGTATAAAAGAAACACCTAATTTTTAAAAAGATAAAACATGCTTATGTAAGTGTAGCATCTAAAATTATTTTTATATATTTATTTTAAATTTAATAATGATATTCTTTTTTTTTTTTCTTATTTTGGCTTTCATGTAAGATATGAAATATCTTTAATAGTAAAAATAAAAAAAATACTGTGCCTACCTAAATACTTTATCAATTATATACTTTAATTCCAAATTCAAGTATATGAGTAATGTTTCTATAACTAAGAATAATAATTTTTTTTGCTAAAGAATTTTTAAAAGAGACTAACTCTTAATAAAAAAGTTTTAAGAATCATTATTTAAAAAATTTTCGATGTAAAGGTGCCAGTATATCTTTTTAAATACTTGGCACTAAAAAAATATTAGTATAAGTGAAAAAATTTAACACTGGAAGATTATTAGTTTTATTAGATGAATTAGATAACCAGAAATATACAATCATACAAATTTAGTATATTAAAAAGTCATTTCAATAACTCTAGAATAATTGCATTTTTCTGTAACTCGAAATAAATGCATTTTTCTGTAAACGAAGAATAGTAATAATAGATATCATGAGCTTATTTAAACTGAGAAAAAGAGCCAATTGCTGTAATGCAAACGTATATTTAAATCGATATAAAATTAAAGTCAGCAAAAGATTTAAAGTGCTCCATTTTGATTGGATTTTATAAAATTCTTTTGATGCTGCGATTTCAATTAAAAAGACTTTCTTTACGTCAAATTTCTTTTGTCTGAGCATTTATAAAATTTTCAATATAAAAATCGTATTTCAGATTTTCATGGAAACCAATAATTATAATTGCAGAATTCGGAATAAAACAATTTATATAAATAAAGAATTCCCGATAAAAATTTTTTTTTGGAATTGAAAATGCTTCCAATTTAAGAAAATCTTTAATTCTTTATCTTATTTAAAAAGTTATCGAAGAACTTGCGAAGATTAAAGAAAATTTTACACGAAATTTTATCGTTTGCAGAGGAGATACTACGAAACTTCAACAGTATTTCCAAGCTAAAGAAGTTCATCTCGTTTGACTAAGACAAATGAAATCCTCTTAAAATAACTACAGAAAAGAGAGTTTCTCATCCTTTAGAAAAGAAATCACCTTTGGAGCGTAACCATGGAAACAAACTCGGGTCGTGTGATATTCTATGGGTTTTTTTTTTTTTTACCTCACAGGCCATTTTCTTTCTTTTTTTATTTCTTAACTCTTGTTCATACCGTGAGTCCGTACAATTACCTGAAGATTCTGTTACTAGAAAGAAAAAAAGACTCTCCATATAAAAAAACAAAAACAAAAATTTAAAAAAAAGTAGAAGAAAAAAAATTCTCGAAGCAGCCTATTTAAGTGGAGAAGTGCTTTGAGAATTGAAGTCGTTCATCTATGAAACGCTCGTGGTTCAAAGAAATTCTTACTTAGCTAAAAAGAATATATTTGTAATAGATGAAAAGATAAAAAAAAAAGACAGCACTTCAACAAACTTATTCCTAAGGGATATAATGTAGCGATCTCTATTTTTAAAGCTAATTGAAACGTTTGGTTGCATTTTTTGTGAATTAGAAATGACTCATGGGAATTTATATAACAACAGAGCATTATGAATTGAAGAGATTCTATCTTTCTACAGATGGAAATGATATAATATTACATTTTAAAATTGGTTGTGACAGTTTGAATTCTAGAAAAAAAAAACTTATTTAGCTTGAATGAAAACCGAGGAATTTGCAACCCAATTCTGTACAATCTTTTATGAATGTACAGAAGAAAAAAATATGAGCAACTTTCTGTTTTCTATGGGAATTTAAATTTAAATGCTATGTTATGAGACAAAAATACAATTAAAAATTGTTTAATAAATACTTCAAAAGAAACAGAGCGAAAATACAACAGCAAAAGATATTTTTACAAATATTTATGTATTTATTTATTGAAGCCTAATATTCCTAAAAGAATTCAGATGCGGAAGAGTGTAAAATATATTTTCTTGTACATTAATTTATTTTGTTTAGATTAATATTCATTTCATAATGTGATGATATATTATTTCTATTAGATAAAAATTATTATTTGCTTGAAAATAAAATGAGCATATAAAGGTGGAAAATTATCAAAAAATGTTTAAGTTGTTTTATACAAATGATATTCTGTTTTTCATACAAAGCACTGCTTTCGGTTGTATGGTACCTTATGCTTGGATTATTTAAAATTTAATACCAGACCTTATGCTTGGCTTATTCAAATTTAACACCAGAGAAAAAAAATATACAAAATTTTATTTGGATATAGGTATTAGTTAATAAAATAGTCGGTCACATTTGTGAAGGAATTGTGAAATACTTATTTCAAGAGACTAGTACAATAGCAGTTAGTAGTTTTGTATCCTAACTTTGCTATAACTTTTTATTGTTTATGTCATTTCAAGTTCATACCGTAGTGAGATATAGTTCGTGGATGTACTTCATTCTGTTTGTGATTTCTTTACAATGGGAACACACGCACGCACGCACACACACACTATTGTTTTGAAAATAAATTGCTTATTTTTGTAATATAAAATTTTATGCATTAAAATCTATACATATTAATACGAATTTGCAAAGTTGCTTCTGAGTGTATTAAATCTCCTGTAAACGAAGATAGATTAATAGATAAATCTGACAGATGTTGAATTGTTGTATGATCAATGATCCTTGACCTTGGCGAAAACTTGGCTACCATTTAGTGGCAAATACAAATACTTTTTGAATATTGGCGATATATTGATTAGAAAAGATGATAATGTTCTAGAACATTATCAAGATGCAGAAATAAAAAAGACGAATGACAGGATTGGAGATTAGTCAGTACTGAATTAATGGAGAATAGCAGACAGTCGAGAGGCCTGAATAGTTGAGTGAAGTATCTCTCCTGAAAATTCTGTCCATGTGTACGATTTCGATCGTTTACTACTGATTTGATGCTTGTGTACTACTGTTTAATGCAAATGCTGATCTTGTGTATACTAACTTCAATTTTGTTGCCTATCTATTCATGTTTTATGTGGAATACAAATCCATGTGCTGCTTGCGATTTTACAAAATGCTTTTTTCAAGTTCAAATGCAGTGTTTTGAAACGAAACACAATTTACACTGTTCTTGGTTTGAACGACATTAATATGTTCAGAAATTTATGGCAAGAATTGAATTATTGATGGTATCTTTTCAAAGCAGTCCAAGACAAACACAACAAGTATTTATGAAAAAGGTGAATTCGGGATTTTCACAGTCTTATCACCGTGTGAACTATCGCTTATAGCTGCATTTCTTCAGATAAAATATCATTTTTAAAGCTCAACTTGAATTTTATTAACTTAACATTTCTGCAAAGCGCAAGTTGTAACTTTAAGAATTTTCTTTTAATATCGTTGAAACGAATAGAAAATCTTTTAGTTCCTTATTGAATCTGTTGCTTTCGTTGCAAGAATTTTTGGATCAATTATAATTACCATGGAAACAAGTTATTACTTTGTGAATAGATATTAACTGATACATATGGCTGGCGGAATTACACTTCTAAAGTGCTTTTGAAAAATGATAGTTAAGAATAATTAATTAGAAAAATTAATAATATTTTAGTCTATGACAGTTAATAGCATACATTGTAAACCTCATTTATAAGAATTATCAAATCCATGTACGGCTCTACAGAAAAATGTGTTTCATTGCATATTAATTTCTTACAATTTGTTAGATCAATCCAGGATTACCCATATAGTATAATATTAAATTTTTTACCAAGAAAAGTGCCAAAACTTTCACTAGTTTTTTTTTATAAAAAATGAAATAGAATTTTCCTCTTTGAACTTGCAATGATAAGGTACTTACAAACGAAAGTGAATTGTTTTAACAATTTTATTACACATAGAAAAATTTTGAAAATTCTCTTGTACATGATAGGAGAAATTTGATACAAAGCATATAGCAGCATTGTTTCTTAAATACGATAGAAACAACAAAAAAATTAGTAGCAGTGTACCATAATTTCTTCTAAATAGGTTCAACTCACAGCAATACATTGTTTGTTGGGAGAAGATTTTAGAAGAATTAACATTTACAATCGAATAAGGAATGCATATGGGATTCAGTGTATATCTCATAGTGTAATATTCCGAATCAATTGTTACAGAACTCCTTGTAGAGAAGAATTATAGGATAATCTGCACCGGCAGATTGCAGATGACAAACAGTTGAAGACTTATATGGTTCCGCATACAATCAAAGTTCGATGCTGATGGTGATTTTAGTCTCGTGGATAAATGGAATCTCGAGGATCTCATTTCAGTCAATGAGATGATAATACATAGAAAATATCTTTATGCAGATAATATCATCTACGTATTACGTATTGTTACAAACCTGCAATTCGGCTTCTTAGCATAGTTTGTTCCACTATCAGAAAGACTGTTTTAAAGTCATCATTATTGGGCGGAGTCTGTGTGTCACGTCGGAGGTCCCAGGACTTGGCGACAAACTTGGCGACCATTTAGCGACTTGGCGACCAATTTGGCGACTTTGGCGCCAAAATAGATTATTCCCGAAACTTTGAGAATTTTCCCGATCCGTCCTGTAGGAACCGAGATACGCCTCGAACGTTCCTGATTGGTTAAGAAGCTTTTAGCCCCGCCTCCTGATACCTATAAAAGGGTCCGAAGCTGCCAGAGCAGGAAGTCGGAGTGGTGATCGAAGTCAGAAGTCGAGAGTGGGGAAGAAGAGTAGTCGGAAGCGATGGAGTCAAGCTCGTGCTGAACTGAGCTGTGCGCTACTGTCTTCAGTAGATTCTGGTTGTATGCTGTTGTATGCTACACGTCTCGGCTGAAGATAGTCGTCTCTGAGCTGTATAAGCTGTCGCTTTTGTGCTGTCCTGTGTGTCTTCGTGTAAATAAACGTCGTTGTTTTATTTTCTCCTGCCGCCTACTGATTGAGCGTTCTTTACACCATATCACTTCCACTATCCAAACGAACCCGGTAGAATTTCGTAACAGTATCAACATATTAATGTGTATTCAAATAGAAATTTATCAGTTTCCTCTATTAGATTATGTAGAATGAAGAAGTTAGTATTTCAGCTGAATTTGATATGATAACAATGGATTTTTCGCACACCGTTTTTCATAGTCAATTATAATTATTATGATCTATGATTAATAATAATATCTAATTATTTATAATTTGCACACCGCTTTTTATAATCATGGATTATAACCTTTTAATATAAAATTTCGAGAAACATAAAAAAATATTAGAAAATATATTAATTGGAAAATAAAAAAAATATTTAAACTAAGACGAGTAATTAATCGAAATGAAAAACGCTTTCTTATAGGCAGACATTGTTCATATTTGGTTTTTCAAATAAAAATTCTTAGATAAATAACTGCGAACAAAATAGCGTAATAGATTATATTAAAGGAAAAACCTATAGTTTTCGCAGGTTTTTCGATTAAAAAACACTGAAAAAAATTAGTAAATAATCATAGAATACAATACAGTTAAATAATTAGGATTCATACTTTTTCTCCTTAAATGAGTAAATACCTGTTGAGTAAGGAAAATCTCTAATACTTGGTACCAAAGTACCTGGGAATGATCTTCGCAAGACTTTCTCGCAAACTTACTAATGAATGTATTTAGTGAACAATTATGAAGCAGCCTATTAGAGCGATCTTTGGCAATTATTGCTGGGATGCGATTAATACAGAAGAATTAGAAGTTCGAATTTGTTACTGCACAACTTTTTCTCGATTGATCAGAACCAAAATTTGATATACCATTACAATTGTAATCATAAAATTATATATCCATTTTACATATTTAAGTCATTGCGTTTTTGTTATCGCGTATACATATATAAAGTATAGATCGCCAGAATGGCAGATCTCTTGATGGATCTGGTGTCAAATTTGCTAGGTATCTACACTTTAAGTGTTAAATCTGTGTTTAATCTAAATCTTTAAGTGTTACATCTAAATTTTATCCATAATTTTCTACTTTTTTTGGAGCTATCGTGTAAACTTATATTGGGGGAGAAGGACGTACAATCTTCTTCTGAATAGATATCACACAAAATATGAAAGAAATCTACAAATTTGGTGTTTACACTATACATCAAATTTCATCCCTCTAGGTCAAAACGACTTTCAATTATCGAATTCACAGATAAACAAACATACAAATATAATTACAAAAATGTGTCTTTCGTACACAGGATGTTTGAAACGCGGAAATTCGTCAAAATCACGTAATTGAAGTTTACGACGAAAAAAACATAAAATACTCAACATTCGAATATTTCGATGAAACGCTTTGTTTACTTCTTATATCTAAAAATATAAAAAAGAAAAAGCAGTAGGAAAGTGATTGTCCAAACAACAATCCGTCTATCCCATTATCGAAGTTGTTACCAACAGCAATTCCCAAAATTGAATGGTTTTCAATTGAAGCATTCGATAAAGAGGGGAGCGTGTACCTGGTTCCAGCAGCGCAAGCCTCGCCCACAGAGGTATTTCAGACGAGTCGCTGGAGGAGAGAGAAGTTGTTTCTGCTGCTCCTGGGCTTGCAAGAGCTTGGAAGGCAGGAGGAATGCTCGGCAAGACGAAGTCAATAGGTCTTGACTGACTGCAGAAAAGAAATAAAAGTCAATATTATGAAGAATCAAACTGGAAAGATCATAGCAGAATTAAAAAAACATGAATTCATTAAAAATTGAAAAAAAAAGATGATAATTATTGGGTTTTTTCAACAAATTTAGAAAGAAAAAAAAATCGGAAGAAATTGAATTGAATAACATAAATGGCTATCATTAGTTAGAAAGACTCAAATTAATAATTAAAATTCTTTTATTTATAATTATTTATAACTAGTCGCCTATGGCGACTATTACTTCAGCAAGAATATTAGTTATATTTAATTTTTAAATCATACAGATTTACCTTCATGTTCCTGATTTTGAGAATATATGAAACAACAAAGCCATGTTTATTGTCTTACATATGCTTAATTTATTGTGTATATGAATCTGCCTAATGGAGATATATCCCACGGCATCACAGTTTAATCCTGTTTAATGTAAATGTAATCTCACACATCCTGTTTAATGTAGATGTTCTGAATTTAACTGTATTTTAGTTTCAATTTTTTTTATCAGTGTCATAAACTACACAGATATTAAACAAAATTCCTCTTTTTTAGCTTTCAACAATGGAAAAAAAATCTATAATTGATGAAACCATTTTCGGTTGATGAACAAACGGTTTGAATTTCAGGTCAACAATATAATCTGTTCTTGGAAATTAGGAAAAAAAAAAGACTTAAGAAATTGCAAAATTCAAGAAAAATTCACACTATTATAGAATTTGTACCTTTAAAAACGCAATTTTAAAAATTTTGAAATGATGTAAAATTAATTTTTTTTTTGTTATCTCGAAGAACGATAAAACGGCAAAGCTCCTGAAAACTCTGAATTCCTAACAAGTGTTTCGTTTAAATCATTAATTTCATAAAATGCGAGGCAATTATTTTCATTCTGTTTATGCATAAAAATTCAGTTTTGCAGCTATGCTTTCAGCTTACTAAAAATAAAATAAATTGCAAGAATATTTTTATATGATAAGCGAACCAACTAAACCTTGAGTAACTGATTATTATGAAATATACTAGATGTCATACATTGTAAAAAAAATGCTTTTGTTATTTCGATAAGATGATTTGTTATGAATCGTATTGTTTTAGTCATGAAAAGAATATAAACAACCTTTTGAGTTCTAAATCACGAAGTAGATGCACATATACAAACAATAAATAAATTATTAAGTAATAATAATTTTGGAAATAGATTCGCGATTATGATATTTAACGCTGTGTCATAAATTAGAATTTTGTTTGCAGATTCGAATGGTAAATAGTATTTCCTCCTATCCTGTATATACTTTTAAGAGAGAAATTTGGTTTTACTGTCTTTACTTATTTGATGTTATTAGTATGTTACGGGTTTATTTAATTCAAATTTGTTTCATTTCTAAAGACTTACTAACGAAGATGACAAGATAAAACATTCTTTTAGACTGGATAATTAATACTGTTTCTTATATATAACAAGCCGCATATATACATAGCGTAATACATATAGGATTATATTATATGTTCTTGGCATCTATTCAAGATGCAAACATATCCTAGAGAAACAAAGCCGTTTAAAAAGAAATCATAGGACCATCATTTTTGATCATCACCATTTTTAAGTTCTGCTAGGTTTGATTATCAGCATAAAATGTTTTATTTATTTATTTCTAAAAAACATTTCTAGGTACTATTTGATGAGCCTGAAAAAGCATGAATTTAAATGAATCAAACTACCAGAAATCTGCGCGTACAAATTAAAAATCGGATACATTAGAAAATAAAAGCAGAAGTGAAAATCCTACTTCGGAGTTAATGTTATTAGTGAACAACATTATAGGAAGAACAAATTATTTAATTTAATTTTAAAACTGATAAAAACATGCGATTGAATTTTTTGATGGATGATCTTGAATATTTTCATAACATCAAAAACATTATTACAAATTGTATATAAATGTAAATTATAAAAATTACTAGAAATAGAAAAAAAAAACTATTCGAAAATAACATTCATGTAATTAAAAAAATAATATTTTGGGCCTTAAAATAATACAAAAATAATTTTTGTGAGATAATTGTTTGGGAAGTTATGAACATCAATTTTCAAAGGCAAATCAGAGATTACCTATCTGGAGACGGTTAAGCCTATTTTCGCTTTAGATTATATTTTCTGTTTTACTCCTATCATCACATCTGTATTCCTTTAAATGAATCTAGGTTTCTGTTACACGGAGAGTCCTATTCCCAGCATTTCTAATAATATTTTACTATTCTATTAATTAGAGAAGCGAAACGTTTGATTAAGTGAAATTGTAAATACATTGAATCTAGTGGTCGGAAGCATTCATATGATGATTTGTTTATATTCCCTTGATACCATTCGATAATAAGTACTAAGATTGATTTCTGTGCTGTACATTAACGTTATATATATAACAAGTATTCTCTATAGATGAATAATTAAATATAGAAAATGGCAACAGACATTTATATAAAATTCAGATAAACAGAAATGATATATATATATGCAGATACAAGAAAAAGCATTTTTAATACTCTTATGATTTTAAAAAACAAGTATCAGAAGACAATTTTGAATGCATATTCCCCAGAAAAATTAATACATAAAAATACATTTTAAAATCACTGTGCATAAAATACTGGGTTAAAGTATGAAAAACGAGAAATTCTATAACAATTTACTTTATAACGTATGCCTGTCGTATAAAATGCAAGGCTGCTTTTTGCATTTTAAGCTTATTTCAGAAAAGTCTCAGAGAATATATGACAATACTGGTTTAAGAGAAATTCACAGTGTTTTTCCTATCAATTATCTCCTCAAAGTAACTATGGATACGGTAAGAAAGTAAGAAGATATTCCGATACAATACTTTTTGTTTTAGATAGGAAAAAAAAACTTTTAAAATAAGTTTTTGAAAAGTATTTTTGTAATTTTAGAAGGATATCAATTCAAAAGATGAGAACGCTAAAAATTTCAATATTTCGTTTTTTTTTTTTTTTTTTTTTTTTTTTACGCGTCGACACTTCTTTAATTGAAATTTTTGAAATAATGTTATATAAAATATGCTGAGGAATATTTTTGAATTTTTTGTTTTTTGTTAACCATTCAATAAGGTAAAAATTCAAAATAGTGATTTTGCTGCCAACTATTTGTTATATTTGCTATTTTTAAAGCCTTTTATCACTTAGTTTTCATTCAAATTTAACTTTTTAATTCACTTTCTCTCAAGAATTTTTCTACTTTTTATTTTTCCAAATCTATTTGGATAGAATTATGAAATAAAAAGAAATATCTGTATGATGATATTTTAAATTTGATTCGCCCGCTTTGGCATCTTCTGTTTTGATTGCATCATTTGTTGTATTTGAGTATAGCGATTTTTTTTATCAAGAAATTTATGAAAAAGAATGTCTATTGTAAAACATTATCAAGTCAAAAAATAATTAGTATTTTGAAATATTTTAAAATATTATTTAGAAATAAATTGAAAATTTAATATTTTCTAGAAGTGTTCGACAACCGATTGTTCAACTCAAACATTCAACCAACTTGGATGAATTACCTATTCTTGCTACAAAAGAATGTAATGTTTCAAATTATATTTCCACAATAAAACAGAGTATTCCGATTAATTTAGCAATACTTTGAAAGTGATGGAATTAATAGGCAAAATGGGTCCAGTTGTCAGCGCTAGGGGTTCTGCTAAAATTTTATTTTTCGATATTTTACGAAAATGGTGGATAATATGTGCTTAAAGGGAGGTGTAAAATGGTGTATTTGTGGGTGGACAATAAATAACGATGCATCTAGTAGTCACGAACTTTTATATGAAAAAAGAATTTATGAAAATCGGTACAGTGATTGAGAATGGGGTATCCTGTCGAGATTTTTCTTCATAAAGAATATGCAAGGAAATAATGCTTTTAAAATTTCACTCGAAAATTGATATAGTTATTACTGATGAAATTTGAAAATAATATGGAGCAATTATTTACATAACATCCTTCTTTAAATCTATTGTAGTAAGTTAATAAAATACTATAGTATATTCAATATTACGATTTTTTTTTGTAATCATTTACGTCTTAAAATGTTACGAAATATGTTTATAAGGTAAATCTTGTAGATTGTTTGGAATAAATGCGCAGTAATTATACCTTAATTAATATATTTTACACTAATACTTGATATCTTATTTGTATTTAATGAAATAATAGTTTCAGTGAACAATGTAATAAAGAAACGTGCATAAAAAGAAACAATAGAAATGAAAAATTTTCACAGAAAACTAATGAAAGAAAAAAACTAAATAAGATTAATTACCAAAAAATTCAAAATAAGCAAACAGAGCGCATCGCATGCAGTACAATTGCTTTCATGTATTAATATGTAAAATGTATTTATGTATATACATTCCAAAGCAAGAAGTGAAAAAATACGAAATAATCGTTTTAGAAGTTGTTTAAAGTAAATCATCGATTGAAAATACAAGAAATGAAAAAAAAAACACACACACTTTTAAAGCAAAAGTTGAATCAGCTGATTTTCAAATTGTTTTCAAAACGCTGTTCGTTACAATAATAATTATATTTTTAGTACATTTTCAGAAATTTTGATTTAAATGATAGAAGCATAAATGTTTGAAACAGTTTTTACTCCGACTTAAATTTTGTTTTTTAAAACATCTCAACCCTTCCTCCCTCCTTCATCTCATTTAAGTTTTAGAATAAATATCCTCATTTAATAAAATAGAGTATATTAGTTTAGAAAAAACAAAAACAAAAAACAGAATATGTCTATTAATGTTTGTTTCACTTCTTTCATAGTCGAAAAGAAAATAAATAAATACAAAATCTGTTTGTGCCCAAAAGAAGCTTAATTTATTTATTGGTATGCTCTAACAGTGTTCCATATTTACATTTTCAAGAGGAGTTTTTATTCTCTAATTGGCAGTGTTTCAGTTTCCGATTCAGCTCACACATAAACTAAACATAAATCGTTTGGAATCTTTATTATTCGTTAAAAATAATTTTGCGTTGTTTCATATTTTGCAACTAAATTACTTTTATTATTATTTACATTAAATTAAAAAGTGTTTTCATGTATCCCGATGATTTATTTATGCCCACAAACAAAATCTTTATATATGACATATTCAATGATATTAAAGCATTTGTTATAAAAAGCAGACTGTTTTTTGAAACAAATAACATTCACGGACTTTATTCTTGCTTAAAAATTGATTATTTTCTTCTACCCATTACTAATGATGAGATATCTTAGATACTGCACATGAGATCCATTATGGATATGTAGATTGTTCTGGAAATACAGGATAAAAAGTAGGTAAGCTATAAAATACTACAAAATCTGTTTGGGTCCAACTGAAGTTTAATTTATTTATCGTTTATTTATCGTAACCTTTAACATTTCCCCCTATTTACAATTCGAAGAGGAATTTCTTTTCTCTAGTTGGCAACATTTCAGTTTCCGATTCAGCTCAGATGCATACTAAAAATAAATCGTTTGGAACTCTATAGTATTCTTTAAAAATATTCTTACTTTGTCGGTAAATAAATTGCTTTTATTATAATTTACTCTAAATTAAAAAGCTTTTTCGTGTATTCCGATGATTTATTTATGTCATATTCAATGATATTAAAACACATTTGTTAAAAAAAGCCAAAGACTGTTTTTTGAAACAAAAAACATCTATGGACATTTTGCTTGCTGAAAAAATGCGAATGCGAGTTTTTTCTTTCCATTACTAATGATGAGATATCTAGATATTGTACATGAAATCCATTACTGATACGAGATAATTTGCTATTTTCTGCAATCTTCTCAATGTTCCAGAAATACAGGATAAAAAGTGGGTAAGCTATAAATACAAAAACATAAATGTGCCTAATCCAAGTGATAAGATATACTGATCCATAAAATAATAAGTAGATTATTTCAAGAAACTTCTTGACAAACTTTTTGCAAGACGTAATAAATGATCAAAATGAGAGGTTGCGAAGAAGATGCAAGTAATAAATGTTACGTTATATGGATAGAAAGCACCCCCAAATTTTTTTTTCCTTTTCATATGCAGTTTTTCTTCCAAAAACATTTTCTGAACAAAACATCGGAGTTCCCCACCCACATAAATTAACAAGAAAAGCTGTCACTGTTAACATTTATTTCTCCTCAAAATGGATGACGCCTATGATACAAAAACTAACACCTATTACTTGCCTCATATTGTGATCTGTAATAGGAAATAATGGCACCAGGAATCTAAGGTATAGTTGAATGAATAGGATCTAGTTTCAGTGAACACATTAAGAAAATTGCGTTTTAGAACTTCAATATTATGTAGGATGTTTTCCGTAAATGCCAAGGATACGGAAAATTATACTTGGATAAATTTTTACCAAGATAATTTAATTTTTTATGACTTGAGCAATACAGTAAAATATCAAAACTTAAAAAAAAACTTTCAAATTTTCTTAACGATTCTCTAGATTAGCGATTTCAATTATCTGGCTAAAATGAAATTATCCTATTTTCTCTCGATTAACTATTTTAAAGATCTGGCTAAATTTAATTTGATAGTTAGATTATTTTTATGCGAAATTATTATTTTTTCGTAAATACCATGAATACGAAAAATTATAATTGGATAAATTTTCGACAAGATAAGTTCATTTTTTATGACTAGATTTATAAAAATGTACATATTTTAAAAATGGCAATTTCTAAACAATACGATAAAACATCATTTTTTTGTAAAAAAAAAAAAAATCTAACAAATTTTTAAAATTATTCGAATAGCTATTTCAATGATTTATCTAAAATTAATTCGATAATGGACTTATTTTTATGCGAAATAATTATTTTTACGTAAATACCAAGGATACGGAAAATTATACTTGGATAAATTTTCGCCAAGATAATTTAATTTTTTATGGTTGGATTTATAAAAACGGACATATTTAAGAAAGATAAGTTTAAGCAATGCTGCAAAATATCAAGAATAAAAAAAACACAGAAAAAAATTCTTACAAATTTTCTTAACTATACGGCCAACTATTTTAATGATCTGGCTTCGATAATTGACTCATTTTTAAGTGAATTTTTTTATATATATAAATGCCCAAGACATGGAAAATTATACTTAGATAATTTTTCTCCAAGATAATTCAATTTTTTATGACTAGTTTTATAAAAACGTGCATATTTAAAAAAATGGTAATTTCTGAGGATAATACCATAAAATATCAAAAATTGTTAAAAAAGCGTATAAATTTACTTAATTATATATTATCTATTTCAATGATCTGGTTAAAATTAATTGGATAACTGATTTGTTTATAAGCTAATTTTTTTTATAAATACCAAGGACATAAAATATTTTACGTGGATAAATTTTTGCCAAGGTAATTTAATCTTCTTACGACTAGACTTATGAGAACGTGAATTTTTTTTTATAAAAGATAATTTCTCAGCAATACCGTAAAATATCAAAAAAAAGCTTAAAATTTTTTTAAAAACTATATGACTAGTTATTTCAGGTATGTGGTTAAAATTAATTCGATAATTGAATGATTTTTATGCAAAAGTTACACGGAAAGTGAAAGTGGAGAAAGTTACACGGAATCTTAAAAGCCCTCTTCGGAAATGGCCAAATCTAACCTGTTATGGAGGTACATTAAGCCTACACTATTCTTGATTCTATCAAGAGAAGCATGAACCTATTTACCCACCCAGCAAATTCTGATTCATGTAATCATCATCAACCCTCTCTACCCTCGATTGATTGACGTAACAAATAAAAACAGAGGAGCTATCGCTACCATGCCAAGGTATCGAGATTTAACTTAATGACTGTTAATTGAGTGACAGCATAAGTGGAATCTGAGGATGTAGATATCATGGCCAGAACCAAAACAGTGATCTTGGCACACCACTTCCCAAAAGAGGTATGCTCTGTCACTTATGTAGTAACTTCTCATCTACGAACTTACGATGACCTTACTAAACAAATAACTAAATGTATAAAATAAATGTATGAAACAAACACAATAGCGAGTTCAAAAATAACTAAATGTCTGAAATAAATAACTAACTAAAAATAACTAAATAGAAACAACAACAACAATGCGGTAACAATTCGATATTAAAAACGCGAAATTTCTAAAGTAAATGATGGGGTGTAAATGTTATTTTCAAAAGCACGCGATTAAAGATGTACTCAATAAAACCTTGAAAACCCGTTGTATTAGTTAATTAAGGGGGCATATGAAATTAAAGTTTATACATTCGACTGAATCAGGCTCTTGTACAACACTTGAAATTAATGATTGTGTTGATTCACGGAGATAAAAGCATTCATCTAGTTTCCAACTGATATCCAAACATATCACATATACGATAATGGAATAAACAGATACGCCCCTGGCTCATTAATACAGATTTAGTGATTTGCACTAGCTGAGGTCTTCATTGATATTTAATCAGAGTACTACCATATCAACAACAGTCAATGGAAGCATAGGCACCAATTATGGAGCAAGATAAATAATGGCCTATTGATGGTGGTGGTTAGTTATAAAGCATAGAGATACAAAGTAATAGTAATACAACGTAACTCTCACCAAGAAAGGCATTTTTTTTCTTTTTTGAAGAATTATTCTACAATTAAATGTATCCCACTAAAGATTGTTATCTAGTAATCAGATAAAAAATGCACGATTCCCCATGAACCCTTTCCATTTTGAGTTCTTAAGTGGAAAAATTACTGTTACGAAAAAGTAATTATAACTTCATCAAATTTAGTTTAGTTTAGTTACATTAACGTCCCATTATAAAGCAACAATAAGACTATTTTGGGATGGAACTTGTAATTTTGAACGAGGACGACACTTGAAATGACACCCACCTCTCCAAACTTCCGCACTACTCCAGCGGAAGGACGTTTGGACCCGACGGATTTAACATGCATCAAACCCGCTTATACGGTGGTTCTTCAGTGGAATCGGATCTCGAACCTGAAACCCCTCGGTTCAGAAGAAAAGACTTTACCACCAGGTCACTACGGCCCTATAACTTCATTAAGAGCATGGCCTCGAAATTCAAATGAGTGTCTATTAGAGGTGAATAGGTCAGGATATCGTACCATTTGACACAATCAAATAAAATTCGAAATAACAATTTTGCAAACCAGTAGAAGTGGTCTCCCCAAAACTTTCTCGCATACCCTCTAATAAGGTGGGATACCACAGAATGACTTACGCGGCATTGGCGTATAATAGCTACAAAATATAACTTTTGGCGTGAATTTAGATTTTTTTTTCTGAATTAATCGTGCCATCCTTAGCGGGTTATTTGGTGATTCATCACTGGTATGCGGTTAATATTATTTAAAAATCGAATTTATGTTTTAAACATGCTTCGATTTATTTTGATTTTAGACGCATCAACCGATTGAAACAAAAATTTATCACAAAAGTGAACTTGTAATCACAAAATTCCATATGAAATTTTATAAATATAAATTAAAATAGCGAATTGTTGCGTTTACATGTTTCTGAAAGTACAGACCAACCCATTGTTGGTTTTGGCTCCAACTTTGACAGAAATCTACACTACAGATGTTAAATCTCTGTATCGATTTTATCTATCTAGCTCTTTGTTTTGTAGTTATCGTGTTAAGTTACATTCGGGCAGCTAGACAGACGGACTTCGTCTGTACAGAGTGTGGTCAAAATTTGATGGGAAATTGCAAATTTGCAGTAGATACCGTATACTAAATTTCATCCATTTGGCTCAGAGCGTTTTTGAGTAATCTTTATCACAGATAGATAGACGGACATTGTTTATCAAACCCAGGGAGCTTTGAAACCTGGAGATTCGGAAAAGTCTCGAGTTCTAATTTTTTGACGATTATTATACTTTCTCTATATTGCGTATACGAGAAAATAAAAATATATAATGACATTCGATTATTTTCTGTATGACCGGTTGCAAATGCTGTATAAGCAGAAGTTTTCCTCTGGGCACAATCTGGTAAAACTATTGAGCCGCTGTAAGATTACTATTTAGGCTCCCCCTCCAACAAACGAATAGTTTTACATTACTCTTCTTTTAAACCCCCGAAATGTTTAATAAATGGATTAAAACTCATTTAGGAATTTTTTTACAAAGCATAGTAAAAAACAAGCGCAAAGGAAAGAAACTAGAGACATTGTCTCCCAACTGCATGAAAAGATGGGAAAGCTCTTTATATTTCCCCCAAAAAATTCCTTTTTCAAAAATGTGGGGCTTTTCTAAAAAACCCTAAATAATCGTGACAGTAGGACCACCGAAGGATGCGGAAAAATCACTTAGTGTCTGTAGCACCAAATATGAACGGAGGAGGCAATAATTTTCTTGTGATGAGGAATTTTGATTACCGAATATGGATAAAATTCACAACATGAATTTGTATTTCAGCCACTATGTACCACTGATGTTCTATCAATTCTTTGAAGTAATATTTGTCAAACGGGTTTTATAAAAATTCGCAGTTATCAACTTTATAACAAAATAAAGCAAATCAATTTATAAAGATATTGGATGCTGAGATAAATATATGATGTATAATTTAATATACTCTATATAAATAAATCTATATTCTTATTTGAGTTAACAGAATGATCACGATTCGTTATTGATTTCAAGTGAGACAAAAATAGGAAATCCACGACCACTCCAAGTCATGCAGATGATGTGATGTAACTCCAAAAAAGAACATTCTACTCTATTTGGAGTGAGAGCAGCCAATCCAAAAATGTGAAAATCTAATGGGGAATAGATATATGAATATGAAGCTAGGAGAATTTAGAGGGAGAGTTTGGGGGGGGGGTGCTTTAACGATGTGATCACGATTGTCAATATTTCTCTAAAAGGATGCTTTAAGAATGGTGCGGGGTTGAACAATCATGACCATCAGACTGACTACCAATGACCATAAGACTTTTGAAAGTCAAAAGTTTAAGGTTTAGAAGAATTATAGGAAGCTTAAGACATAACCTATGTAGAAGAGCTTAGCTAAGAGAATATAGTATCAAACGTAATTCTAAAGCTAAATATGCAGCAGGTACTTCGATAATAAGAGAAAGGAAACCAATGATTAAGCTTTTGTTTATCATTTTTGTATTTAAATTAAATTCATATCAAGATTTCTTTGTCGGATTTCCATTACCGGACCACCATTGCAATTTAGAGGAAAACATCATCAGCTTACTCAGTTTTCTGGGTCTGGAATAGATAGTAAATATAATTAAAAAAGGTAATCCATATGCCGTAAAATAGTATTCTTTATCGCTAGTTTACAATGTTTTAATCTTTTATTTTTTACATTAAATGGTAAAAAAAATATAATTACATCGCACATAGACAGACTTTGGTGAGTTAAAGACTGATGGTATATTTTTTGCATCATCATTTTAATCACGTCATTTTTGTTTGTTTGATATGCTTTTGTGCAATCTTTATTATAAAAAAACATAGTACACCTTATACTTCTATGATCGGCTTTTGTTAAATGTTTTGTACTATAAAAAGTTAAGCCATCGCACAACTTCAGCTTGTGAGTTATTTAGCCATTTCTTTTAACCAAAACGCTATTCTTTATACGATTTAGATAAAGAATTTCAAGCCTCTTCTTGGTTCTGATGAAATAGTGGATGCTTTATGAGAATTATCTAATCTAAGACGAATCTATTTCGATAAAACAGAAGGAATGAAAGTCATATCTGATAGTTTCTTATTATTTCATAACATATGATAGAAGATATACCAATAATGAGATGATATATCTTCTGCATCTGGTTTAATACAATTGTTTTAATCGAAAATGTATCAAGTTTAATACAATTATCTTTATAGAAAATTATCGAGTTTAATACAAATTGGCTTTTTTACAACTTACTATTACTCCGCAACCGCTCTTCGTTTCATACTTTACTCCCACTTACGAAATGAATTCCTCTGTCTGAGGTCCAAAATTAGCCGCCTTTCAAATCCTTTCAAATTGAAGACCGATAAACAATGTTTTGCGGAAAAATTGAATTGTTTATTATTTAAATGTTAAAAATTTATTGTGCATTGTTTAATTGTTCTATATTATGTAGTTATTAAAAATTTATCGTTTAATTGTTTAGTGCTTAATTGTTAATAATTTATTGTTTAATCTTTAATTGTTAAAAATTTATTTATTGTTTAGTTGTTGTTTATTGTTTAGTAGTTAAATTTATTGTTTAATTGTTCTATATTATGTAGTTGTTAAAAATTTATCGTTTAATTGTTTACTGCTTAATTATTAATAATTTATTGTTTAATCTTTAATTGTTAAAAAATTATTTATTGTTTAGTTGTTGTTTATTGTTGAGTAGTTAAATTTATTGTTTAATTGTTAAAATTGTTTATTGTTTAATTGTTAAAAATGTAATTATTTTATAGTTTGATTCTTAAAATAGAAATCTCAGCTTTTGTAAGAATGATATTCTTTTCCATAAACAAGCAACATTATTTAAAAAACTTGCAACATTCTTATCTTTATAAGGATCATATAAATATTATCTTTCGTAAAAATTATTTTATAAATTTTATTAATGATTTTATAAGAGCAAGATTCCAATAAAATGTTATATTTTAACTATTGGAATGTTGCGCATTAAAAATAAAACTTTTATTACATAACCATGGAATGTGGCTTTATATAATTTAATTCATATTATGAAATTCTTTTATGAAAAATTAAAAAGAATAATTAATGTAACTTATCTTCATAAATTGGTCATGCGGTGTTTTTAACTGCAAACTATTACATATCCATTTCGCGAATAATATTACAAGGAACATTCAGAACATATCTCGAAATAATAATCGTTGCTAAACTATTATGAACGTGAAATTCGCCATTTGGAATCCTTTCGTCTGCTGAATAGAATATAAATGAGTCAGGAAACTCATTCTCATATAACAATCAGATTCGCAGACGATAGTGCACATTTCGAAGATATCCGAATAGTCTAGAGGAAGCGCCAAGGCTGTATTACTAGTTTAAAAATTACTATCCTACTTTGTTTTAGTAATATCTATTTAAATTGTATTTTCTCTGTAAGATTTCAGATTTCTACACAAAAGATTTAAACTGATTTTTTCTTTCCAGTTGCAGTGGCGTATTTAAGGCTATATATACAGGGCGTTTCAGTGAACCGTTTCAGAACTTCTATGAGGGGTAGGGTACATCCTGACAACTCGAAATCATTTAGCAATGTGGGGTCGGAAATGCTTTCCTGAAGCGGTGTTGTACACAGAAGCACCATAAAGAAAAGAGACCGTAAATGAGAAATCGTTTTAATAATACATGAAAAAAAGCAAAAGGTATATGGATTAAAGTAAGTGTTCGAAATTTCTTCCACGGGCTGCAATGCACGCCTCACATCTCCGACGCATGGACATCCGAACATTCTGGAATACTCCAGGCATATCTCGAATCTCTCCGGCAGCTACTGCGATTCTACTCCTCAGCAGTGTCAACAGGAGTGTCATAAACTAGCGATTTCATATGACCCCAGAAATAAAAATCAAAACATGATAAGTCGGGTGACCGAGCAGGCCAATGCACGGGACCCCCACGTCCGATCCACCGTTGACCAAATGTGACATCCAGGTAGTTACGAACATCTCCGCTATAATGGGCAGGAGCTCCATCGTGTTGGAACCACATTGTCTGTTGCTTCGATGCAGAAATCTGTTAATCTCTCAAAAGTTGTGGCAATACTTGCTGCAGAAAGAGCAAGTACGTAGGTCCGGTTAGACGACCCGGTAACAGGTAAGGTCAGATGAGGTGATCTCCCACAATACCGGCCCATACATTGACCGAAAATCGATTCTGTGCTGCACGACGTCGTATTGCATGCGGGTTCTCGACCGCCCAGATAAGGTCGTTATGCGTGTTGAAAATTCCTTCCCTTCTGAAGGATGCCTCATCGGAAAACAACACTTCAGCAGGAAAAAGGGGATTTGTAGCACATTTTCCAAGGTACCACTGTGCGAAAGCAATACGAGGTATATAATCCTCCGGTTTCTGTGTCTGGATACGATGCACGTGAAACGGATGCATGTCTTCCGCTCCGAGAATCCTCCAGACGCTGCAATGGGAAACCCCGACTGCGTTTGCTACACTTTGTGTACTCGTTCTTGGATTCCCCTGTACATGATGCAGCACATTCTGTTCGGCGTCTGAAGTCCGTGTTGTTCTTACCCTGTCCCTGTGAGCTCTTTCTAATGAACCTGTCTCAGCTAACCTCTGGTGCAGTCTTGCAAAGGAATTATGACTGGGAATATGCCTCGTCGGATATCGTTCCGAGTACAAACGCTGTGCGGCTGGCCCACTACAATTTTCAGCCCTGTACGCCAAATGCATATCGGCTAACTCTGCGATCGTGTAATCATCCATCCTACTAACTTGGCGTTCTTGTGCGAAATGAAGATTCCCTGCACGAAAGCTCGGACTTTTCGCACAACGCCATCTACCGCGTCAGGAAAGCATTTCTGACTGCTCATGGGTATATGATTTTGGTTCGTCAGGATGTACCCTACCCCTCTTAGAAGTTCTGAAACGGTTCACTGAAACACCCTGTATATATATTTCCTTTTTATTAGTCTAGTAAAGAAAAAAACAAACAAGCTAATTCTATGGATTATAATATGTTAGTATTATAACAAGTGTTTACATTGAATGATTCAAACCATAAATAAAAAAAATTAAAGTATAACTAATTAATTATTAATAATATATTGGAATTAATTAATATAACTAATTAATTAGTTATTCTATTACACCTAAGTCTAGCAAAATAATAATTTTTAAACGAAATCCGCCCGTAAAAAAAAGGGTTGTGAATTGTGTGTAGTTAAGTCTTTCTCTTGGCCCTAGATAGCGCAACTGAAAAACAAGAGACGTATCCTTGGCTTAAACCACAATTGACTTCTTAAAGTCAGTAGGCTTGTTTAGACAAGAGCCATTAGAAACAACAGCAACAACATAATTTTTAATGATATTACTTATTTAATGTTGAGTATTTCTTTAAAATTAATCATAATATTTAAAAGCTTTTATAATTAAAGAAATCATTAACTAAATGTCATGATAATTTTTTTAAAAAAATTGTTACTTTAATTGTTTTAATCATTATAGCTGATTTCTGTATTGTATTTTGGTTTGTTGAAATTTTTTTATTTATCGCTAACTCTATTTTTTGTTCAAGAGACAATTCCTTTTCATTATCGACATTAGTGTCATCATAATCTTCGATAACGGAACCGAATTCTTCTGAATGTGGATAGGTATGTAGGTAAAAAATTTTAAGAAAATTCACTATAAACTTGATTAGATTTGAATTGGTTAATCTCTTTCTTCTTTTTCATTTTCAAAAACATTATAATTATGTAAATATCTTAAGATATTTTCTATTTCGGTATGCCTTTCTTCTGTGCGATTTTTCATTGTAATATATAATTCTTTAGTGATGTATGCTGTTCTTTCAGTGACTGCAACATGAATTTTATCGTTGTATTAGCTGTTAATAAAATAGAATCTCTCCGACATAATGCCTCAACAGCCAGTTTTATTGGAAGTAGAGCTGATACAGTTCTGGATACAGTTCTGGATATTAAGCCGAATTCACTATCTAAAAAATTAATTTGCAAGTTTAAGTCGATTATTGCTTTTTGGATTGGATTCCTCAGTTTCAAAAATCGTGCCATCATTAGGAGTAAACTGTTGCAACGTGTTTTAGAATCTAATATTAACATATATTCTGTTTTATTTTCAGTTAGTATATATTTTTGTAATATATCATTTTTTATAGGGGAACGAAATTAATAAATTAAATTAATATAATTTATTAATTTTTCGAAATTAATAAATTATAGGAAGCAATTATTGATGGGTTAATATTTCATCCTCATTAGCAATATCTTCTTCAATAATTACATTGTCATTATCTTCATTGTCAATATCACTCTCACTCTCACTCTCTTGAAGGTCGGAATACGAAGTTTCTATATCCATAATATTTGGATTCTTCTGTTCTTTATTTTTTTTTGGTATACTACATCTATTACTCCTAATTGAATTCCATGAACATAGCGCAATTGCTGATTCGCATCAATCAACTTTCCACCTTTTTTCATAATTATTGCTCCATCAGTCGTTATGGATACAATATCTTCTTTCAGGGATAATTCATGTTTCGCTAATTTAGATTTAAGCACTTCCATACATTTTTCGGCTGGCATACTCCTAAGACATGTGTAAGTTCTATATTCCAATTTTTTTAATGAATATTTATATTTAAATAGCGTCTATTTCTTACACTTGTCCATTCATCAAAAGTAAGACTAAATTTTTCACCATTTATTTTTAATTGTATTATCTCGTGCTTCAAAGAATTGCGAACACCATTACTGTAGTTTATAACAGTTCTTATAGTGTTAATCGATGTTGGTATATTTTTAAAAGCTGGTATATAAAAGTTGGTATATTAGCGATTTGCTTAATTCAGTAGAAGTGCAAAACACTCGAAATGGCAAACCATCTAATGCTGTCATTTTACTTATAATTTCATCCAAATTATCTTTTTTTTTCTTCAAAATAATCTAAAATACTGATGGCTTGGGCTTAGAAACTGTGCTTAAATTTGTATCGTCATCGCAAATTCTTTCCTCTTTAACAAATTTATATCATGCTTCGTTTTTAAATGTGCATGGAGTCCGCTTGTACTTCCTCCGTTCACTTTAATAACTCTTGAAAATTTTTTACATTGTGCCACCATATTCCTTTCATCATATAAAAAATGAAACCAAACCGAAGTATTATGAACTGATTTTATATATATATATATATTTCCAGTATGATATGCAAATATAATGTAAATAACAAAAAAATATCGTAATATTACGCACTTTTTTCACAACTACAACCTTGTTTTCACAGATGCGAATATCAGACTACAAATCCTGCGCACGTGAAGTATCGCTCTGAGTTGTTATAGGATAGTTTTGACCCGCCTCCTTGGATGATTCACTAGTATTTTATCACTTCTCTTGACTGTACGATGCAACTTTGTATTCACAGTCTATTAATTTCGCCCGTTAGAGATACATAAAAACAAAAACATATACTATTTTGCTATCTTGACGTTTCCTGAACATGGAGACAATTTAAAAAAATTCTAGTAAATACCGAAAAAACGGTATTTAAACTTGTGAATACCGGTGTTACAAAATTGTATAAATGGCTCAAAATACCGGTATTCGGTATCCCGGTATTGCAATCCCTAGTTGGTATGAGTAATAGTTACATTAAATTTATGTAACTCTAATATGTAACTTCATGGCCATGATTCCGTCAAATTGTAAGACATTAAAACCTTGTTATTATAATTGTCTTACATACTTCTGCACACCGTGTACATGGACCTTTCTAATGAAGAACAGTTTCATGATACCATGCCGAAATTAAAAATATATATGTCAGGATCATTTATCTTATAGCTTTCGTGGTATTGTAATTTCACTTCTTTATTCTGCCTTGCAATCGACATATATATTAAAAGAATTCTTATTGGATAAATTTTCCGGTGTGTACTTCCTAGAAATAATGTAATATATTGTTGGAAATTAGGCCAAAGAGTATTTAAAAAAATTGCTAAAATTCAGGAATAATTTCTTTGACTTTTAAGTTAGAATAACTGAAATGATATTTGTTAAAAATTTTGAAACAATGTAAAATTTATTTTTGTGCAACAATATTTTCGGAAAAACGCTGTAACTGAGCTTTATTTTTTAATTAATTCAAATTTTTTTGAAAATCGCTCCAATGTGTCCATTCCCACCCTCCCAAGTATATGTGGGCCAATTTTTATAGCTGTTGGTAAAAGGTCTAACTTGTGGAGCGCCGACACAGACACGCATTCATCATTATTATTAGTAGAGATGAGTAAATAAGAATTTGCTGCAATCGAATTTGTAATATTGTTTCTCAATGAATATAGTTTCACTCCCCCCCCCCCTCCTCTCCAAAGTTTTACGAACAGCTCTAATGAATGTATAATGGATTCCAGATCAATGACTTTGTGTGTTTGCGTGCGGAAATGAAATAAGATAAAGACAATAAAGTATCTTTCCTTGGATTAAACACACACACCCAGCTACACACAAACAAAAATATCACCAAGAACATTTTTATGCCAGTATTATTATGAATTAAGTTCGAAAATCAGATCCGAACATTATTGAAAGTTTTTGGGTAAATCAGATTTTGGAAGGGAAAATCTTTTATGTAGCTTCTTTTAAATAAATTATTTCTGTGCATAAAAATGTCACATCCAATTAATAAGAGATTCAGCTGGAGAAAGAGCGATTCCGAAATTAAATAACTTCCAATTTCTGAAGGCTGAAAGTCCGTACATCTTTATCATAATGAAATAAGAGAGCAAATTCATTTGAAATAAGATTAGCATCAAAATTCCGAAAATGAGAAACAGGATTGACGAAAGCAGGTTCAAGAAAGCAAGCGAGCGATGTAACCGCTTAATTTATAGAATTATTTGAAAGCAGTATTTCTTTTCTTTTTTTAAATGCATTATGGCTCCAGATTAAAACGTGAATTCGAAGTAGTAAACTTCTAACTTCAGATATCTTGGAATATAAATGACGATTATTATTTGCTTTTCTCGGTCTTATAATTTTAATTTTCCCGAAGTCAATATATTTACATACTGCAGTTCTAAAATCTCAAAATTGCAAATTGCATTTTGCAAACCTTTCAGATTTTAAGGAGTGCATGGTGATCTTATTAGACAATATATTAGTAAAAATGCATTTTCAATATCTAATAAAGAAACAGATGGCAACGCAAGTTCTATTTTTAATTCCTCTATAATTAAAAAGAAAGCAAATGTTTGTGTTTATTTTGGGGCTCTGTAAGACAGACCGCTTGAGCTAGAAATATCAAATTTAGTATATTTATACTCTAAAAGATAGGAATTTGCTTTTCAACGCGATTTTTTTTTGAAATTTTATTTCCTTAAAAAGTAAGCGAGGTTTTGTTATTTATTTTGTTATTCACTATGTTATCTTGATAGGTGCCGAAATTATAATTGCTAATAACTGACTTTTACAACATTTTAAATTTCAAGAGACTGACATTTTGATACAAAAATTAAGTTATGTGAAAGTATCCAACAGTTTTTTTTCTGAATTATGACAATTTTTTACATTATTTATGGTACTAATTTTTAATCATACAATGAAATTTAAACTGTTTTCATTTTTTCGGTAAATAATTAATAGCGTGATTTTGTTCCATTGTTAAAATCTAAGGAAGAAAGATTCTGAGAATTATCCGCACAATTTATATAAGAAATCAGAATATGAAATTATATTACCAACAAGGACAACGGACAATTTAAAATTTAAAACAGATTATCCAGACATTTAAGTTTTCATTGGTATTACGATTGAACGGAACTAGATTTCATGAGACAAACTCCTCCATTATTGAGAGAAATTATGTCATACATAAGAGTTTAAATTGAATAAACCAATATTCCTGGAAAAACAGCAGATCGCCAAAGGCGGCTTATATATATATGATTAAACTACGTTTTCACGCTCTAGATTATGATAATAGCGAAGATAACTTTGAAAAATTAAAAACATTTATAAAGAAAAGTCTTGCTTATTGAAAACTTAAAACTTACTCTAAACGAACGATCTTGCTTAGTTTAAAGAAATAAAAATAAGAGGAAAACACAAAGAAATACAACCTTTTCAACATTTCTGTAGTAACTATCGAAAATAAATGTATCACACAGGCAACCAAAGTAAACATTATTGCAGACATCCCAAATGGCCCATACTGAATTTCAATGGTTCCTCACCTTACACCCTTGGAAAGCTTTTCATATTTATTTTAGTTGCTATTTTCTGAAAAATGACGAAAGACAATGGTTAAGAAGTCCCTTTGAAGAAAGCTGTATAAAAAAAAAGAGAAATACCATCAAATGAAAAAGACCAGTTAAATGAACTATTTTGTGAACAAACAGTAAAATCGGTTCTTAGAACAACATTATCAGCCCCATTCTGAATAAATGTTCAGCAGCATTATCTAGCAAATTTGCACTGATACATTTAATGGGATCTCGATAATTCATTTCGAGGAAGAGCATTCTTAATTTCGTTTTTTTAAACCTTAGTACAGAAACAAATTGAATGTAGAAAGTGACCACAAGCTGAATCTATTAAGTTTAATCCAAATGCTGATTCACACAAGTGAATCAAACAATGGCAAAAAATCCCTTTTTTTTAATATTGATACTGTGCTTTTAATTTTCTTACTTCGTGACAACTAAGAAACAGCAATAAGGATCTTTTGCTGTATAAATGACATATTTTTAATCTTTTTTTTAAAAGCATTTGAGGTCTTTTTAGGTTTAATTTTAATTACTGCTGACACACACACACACACACACACACAGAGAGAGAGAGAGAGAGAGAGAGAGAGAGAGAGAGGGGGGAGGGGCGGATACAAATGTGTGTGTATATTTTTATTTATATCATAGTTAGTGGGCCACAGAATATCTTTTGCCCAACAGGCAGCCAAAAAAATCGGCAACTGCTGCTTTCCTTATATGTATATAACATTTATATAGAATTGTGACATCCAGCGTCCTGGCATAGGGGTAGCACGTCTTCCCTGTGATCTGCCCGTCCCGGATTCGAGTCCCTGTTCGGGCATGGTTCTTTTTTCTGTGTTCTATCTGCGAGGTGTGTGAATGTGCCCCACTGTAAACAGGGGTTGTGCAAGCGAACGTGACGCATGAAGTTGCTAAGTCGTACTCTTGTCCAAGTTGGCGCCACTGAAAATACAAGAGTCGTCCACTCGGCTTAAATCGCTGACAAATAACTGTCAGGGTGCTTGAAAAGTGCCATAAGTCACAACAACAACAACAGAATTGTGACATGATAATATAATGATATTCTTGTTTAGAAATATCTTATTTAATGAGCTCTATTATTCACACTAGTTAGCTAAAACTTGAGTCTGCTCAAACTTTAATAATGCCATATTAGAAGTTAACAATCAGCAGACTTGTATTTAAATATTTTTAAGTAACCTGAATGAATAATTTTGGATTCAAATAGTTTTTACTTCCTTACAGGAACAAGGTTAATTTTACATTCAAATTCCTGACCGAAATGTAGAGATCTTACTTAGATTTAAAGAGCTAAATAGAGCAGTAGTGTTCAATAATGAGAAATGAAAATCATGAATATGTGCGATTGAAACACGCCCGATAGTAATTTTCCGATAGCTCAAAATAGAAATTGAGTGTCTGTTCCACATTCGAAGAACTAAATTCTTATTGGAAATCTGCTGTACATTGAGTTGTACATGATACTTGTTCAAATATTAGAATATCATGAATAAGAAGGAATGGGAAGTATTTGGATTTAATCACAATTTTTGATTATAAGGATTAAAAAAAGCCTACGATTGGCGTGCGTATGATATAAAGCAAATAAAAAAATAAACTGATCCTTTGAAAGTTGATAACTTTAAAATAACTCAAATAAATGAGTCGGTGCAATAAAGAAAAAAATAATGGAAAATTTCACTTCGAAGCAAATAATAACTCGGATATTCTAAAGTGGGCCTAATTTAAAAAAAAATCAAAATCTTTGAAATTTAAAATAACTGAGAAATGAATCAGTACAATTCGAAGTTTTCTTCTTGAAATTAATAATACCTAAAACATTTTAATGACTGGTTTTCTCTAAATCTTTAAAAGGTCAAATGAAAGTACAAAAAGTGTAAATTACATTTGACTACTTTGGAGTTTAGAAATAAGATAATTTTGTATTATTTTAATAATAGTAATTATTTTTTGATTAATAATTGTTTCTTTGTTTTATTTATTAAGTTTAATAATCAATATAATTACCGTTATAAAAATAAGTGATTTAGTTTGATATATCTGTTGCAGCTGAGAAATTTCTTATTTTTCTCTTTATTCATCAGTGAATACTTTCTGACTTATGATTTTATGTGCGTGTTGATAGTTAAAATCTTATCTATAGAATTTTTTTTTACTTTCATTATATTCTAAATTTTGATATATTTTTTTCATTACTTTCACTTATTATCAGATATGACTAAAAATAAGGCAAAAATATTTTTGTTGATTATTTGTTAATTAATTAAATTCTTATAAGCATTATAATTTGTTAATAATGGTTAGTAATTTGTTAATTATGGCTTCTTTAAAAATAGTTATCATGATTTAATTTGCAGGAATGAAAGAATAAATAATAGTTCTTAATAATAAATTCACAAATATTACTGAGAACTTCACTCATTTCTCTAAAAATTTATTGCATTCGTAATAAATTATAAAGATATCTCCCCATTCATAAATCCAAAACGGAAAATTGATCATAAAAAATAAACAACGAGTCCAAAATTTTATTACATTTATACAATGCAGTAATTAAAAATTAAATATTTTTCCAAAATTTAGGAAATTCTAGCGGTTGAATAGCTCTACTGCCTTCTCTTTTGATACAACAGATGGTTTTACCTTATTAACATCAAGGTATATTTCCCATGATCCTCCTTGGGAGTCATTATTAGATTGTACTCTAGAGAGTATCGTGTTTTCTTTTGTGTTCGTGTTTGTTTTGTCTTGTGAAATGTGAAACTTAGAAAATAATTAAATAACTGTTTCTGAAACTCGTTTATTATTTTCATCTATCTCATAATGAAGCTATAAAGAGTCTCTTACCTCTACAGTTCGAGGCATCCAACTTTCCAAATTATCATCGCGGGACGAGACGAAGCAACACAAATAAAAATATATTCAGGTTTGAAAAAATAATTTTAAGTGTCTAGTTGACACTGTTTCACTTTCGTTTCATAATTTCGTTGGGCGGAAAAAATTATTTTTTCGCTTTCGTTTCATAAATTTCATTTTGAGCCACTGTAGACATATGGGACTCTTTATAACTTCATCACGAGCTAGATGAAAATAATAAAGAGTTTCACTAATAGTTATTTAATTATTTTCTAAGTTCCTCATGCCGTCGTCCTGGCCTAGGGGTAACATGTCTTCCCCGCGATCTGGGCGGCCTGGGTTCAATCGCTGGTTCGGGCATGGTTGTCCCCCCCGTGTTCTATTTGTGAGGTGAGGTTGTCCCCCCTCCCCCCTGTAAAAAAGGGTTGTTCAAGTGAATATGTAAGTGTCGCCTTCGTATGAGCTAGAAGTCAGACTTCTGCCTTCCGGTGTGCAGGGGTCTTTACCCTCAGAAGTTACTGCAGCTCCTTTCCGTTGTGACGCGGACATGACATCATCATCATGCAAGTTCCACATTTCACAAGACAAAACAAACACGAGCACGAAAAAATATACGACACTCGCTTAGAATACGATCTAATAATGACCCCCAAAAAGGATCATGGGAAATATACCTTGATGTTTATAAGAAAATGCCATCTGTTGTATCAAAAGAGAAGATAGCAGTTGTTATGTAACCATTACAAAATTATAAAATGCAGTATTTAAAAAACGACGATTTTTCGAAAATTTAGAAAATAAAAATAACCAATTTATCATTGTACTATCTTCAGATTTCAAACAAACTTTCTAATTTTAAAACAGAATGAAGACATATCTCCAATTGCAAGCGACCTAATATACTGTCTTTTGTAAATTCATCAATAAAAGATGTCTATTGCATTCGTATACTTTACTTTTATGTCATCAATATTCAACAATCTGCAAGAGCTCCTATTTTTAATCAATAGCTACGGCTAACTGTAGTTCAAGTAATTATTACTTTCAGCAGTAACGCTGTTCATTTCCCATTCTAGGTTCTAATGACTCTCGCGGCTCGTGTTTGAAGAGAGAAAATTGGAATGCCGACCGCTGCGTTGAGAAGATCGATCTGTGAACAGGTGCGATTGAAACACAGGAGTGAATGCCCTTTGGCAATATCTAGCTGACCCTTATTAAAAATGTAATAACTGTTGCTCATTTACTTGTGGAGTTCGAATTGACGAAAAGTCATTATTATGGGTATACTACATATATTATTCAAGATATTTATTCAGGTGTTCCAATAATACGAGCATTATAACGAGTGGAAATTCTCAATTTCTCTTCCATGTTATGAATGCATTCCGGAAAATTAATTATTTTTTCATTTTCTTGTTTAGAAAAGTACACGGGGAGAAAAAATTTTAAGCATTGTAAAATTCAGCAAAAAAAAAAAAATCTTTGATGGATTGATGAATTTTTATGTTTTAGACTTCCTGAAACAATTAAAAAAAAGAATTAGTTTTTCTGTCTGTAAATGAAATAACGTAAAAACAGACGAGGTAAGGAAAATAAATAAAAAATTTGGTTTTATTATTCAAATTTTGTATCTGCATTAAATTTTGGCCGAAATTTGTCAATAAAAAATATATCCCATGTACAAATAAACACTATACTTCAAATAGCAAGAGAAATCCTTTGTTTACGGTATCTGTCTACGTTTAAAAGGCAGTTTTTAGTGAAAATTCACAATGGTTTTATTGTTTTATTTTAAACGACATTTATTTAGGTTTTCAAATCTGTGTTTGTTATAATTCTGCGATAAATAGAAACCGAGATATGTGATGTTTTATAAACCACTGCAGCTGAAAACGAAACTGGAAGTAGTTGAATGTTTTACAATATTTTATCAAATACATGCCTTCATGAATTATAATTTATTTTGTAATATGTTCTATCAGCAAGCTACACACATTAGAATACGTTTTGAGTAGTTTTTATGCCGAAAGGATTGGCATTTACATCTGCTTTTGAACATTGTTTATGTTTACAAAGCATTTTTAGTAAAGACAAATGAAAACTTTAAATGAAATTTTTGAAATTCTTGGATTTCGTACAAAGTTTCATACGTAAAACATGATATCTTAAAAACTTATTAATATATTACCTTGAAATTTTGCACATATGTATGCCAAAGGCAATGAACTAGGGATATAACTTTGAACTGAGTAGTTTTTCTTTTAGAGCTGCCAACAAAGAATTTATGAAATTTTCAATACAGAAATACTCGATTAGCTATAACTTTTTTGAAAATGCTAATATTTCTTAGATTCTAGTTCATTCCCTTCACCATAGCTGTAAGTATGTTGTGTATAAAAATAATTGGAATATGTGCAATAGAATGTTTTTTAGTGCTTGGCTTTTTGTTACAATTTTCCTTATTTTTTCTACCAAAATTGACACATTTTACATAATCTCAATAGGCATAGAATTTCCAAATTGATATTTTGCATTATAAGCAACCCCAGAAAATGAACTGAAATAGTTCATAAGAGGGAGGGATTTATCAAAAATTTGTCTCCATAGGCAGACTTTGAAAAATAGGGTTCAAAAGTTTTTTTTTTCTTTGCTATTTCTTTTGCATTAGTACGACTGATGCTAATGCCATCAATTTTAGAGCAGCTTTTTTTTTTCAAAGAATGAATTCGCAGTACATCATAGATATGTGACACGCGCAGTTTTGTTCATTTTACGAATGTCTCTATTGAAATGAAACCATTGCAACATATTATTGCTTTCTCTATTATACGAAGTATACAGAAAGTATGGTAATCATCAAAAATTTCGAACTCAAGATTTTGGACGAATATCCTTGTTTTAGACTTTTATAATTGCAGTAATTAACTTAAAAAAATTATAATCAAATAATTGAATAATTTACTTGTATATAATAACTGATTATATCAAAATTGTAATGAGTTACCATATTGGGGGAAAGTTCGATATTTGAATTGAGTTTATTCAATATTTTAAATGAATCATTAAATGATTAACTTTTTAAAAGTTTTTTATATGAATTAAAACATAGTAAATAAAAAGAATGCACATACAGAATAAAAAATAGAACTATTATACAAATAATATTAAATAAAAAAAAAGGTATTACTACAAAATCGCAAATTTGTGTGGAAGCGCATGTATAGAATTTCACTGCATCAAATTCAATTACCCACGTTCGTGGAAGCAAATTTATTTATTCATATTGAGATTTTAGGATAAAAAAGTAATACTATATTTAGGAACATATTTCAATTTTGAAGATAAATTGATGGAAATCAACTAGTAAAATTTATTTTCTTTTTTGTAATGGCACTAGATGGGAACAATTCTATTCCCCAAATATGAAGTTTCGGAATTTAAATAAATCCTGGAATACGAATAGCGTGGGAGTATTGTATATATTGGTTAATAGTGAAGCTTTTCAAACATTTAAAGTTCATGTCTGAAAAATGGATACTACAATGCTTTTGTGAGAATTCTTACTGGTAGATGAAAACATTCGCTCTCTTGTATTCAAACGTAGATGAAACTACATTTTCATGAAATATATTCATCAAATAAATTTATAAGTTTTCCATTGGGAATGAAAGCATGAAAATACAGCTGTAAACGATTTAATAATTTCAGAAATTGAAATTTTACGTTAATAATTCAATAGTTTGTTTTCAGAAACAATTCTTTTTTTCTTTTTGAAATTTAAGACGATATTTTAGATAGCCTATCTATTATTATTGAATGGTAAAAATCAAAGACGATGCATGAGAGATACGATAGCTATTGTCACCATTCTTTGAAAAGGTACTTGAATTCAATGAGACAAATTTAGATATGACTTAAGAAATCAAATATTATATAAATTAATTAAAGAACTTCTGTATGAAATTTCATTTGTCATGAGATACAGTGATATTACGATGTGTGAAAGCAATCAGAAAATTCATCTAAAAGTTAGATTTTCAGTCAATTTTAATGTATATATTTTTTTATTTGGAAATCGACAAACAGCAATTTTCTATGCATGTACAGATGAGAGCAAGCAAAATAAATTCAAAATTCTGCTTAAATATGAAAGTCATATTTGCAAATCTTCTATGAATAAAATTTTCAAAAAGATTGTATGCATTCACGAATATGCATAAACTTCAAAGTTTCCGACAAATTATTCATCTAAGATTTCAGATATATTAAGTGTAGCATCCGGAAATCCTGTCCCATCTGTATTAATGAATCACGATTCCTTTGATGTTGCATGTTTTCGCAATCAATATATTATTAGTTCATACAAAAAACAGAAAAGTTAAGGAATAATTAATGATCTTTTAGTAGCAGATAAATAAATGGAAATACGAAATAAAATTAAATTGTAAGAATAATTGATGAACAGCAAAGATAACTAAAAGATGTCAAAATTTTATCAACAGATATTCGATATTGCGGAATTGCAATTCAGTATTAATAACAGTGCAAACTGTTACATTTTTAAAATAATCAAACATTAAACTAATTATTCGTACACTTTATTAATGTGTTATCAAATAATGTGAACCAATTTTAATTATTTACATCTTCTCAAATCCAATAAAGGTATATAATATATGACTCCATCCCTAATATCACAAAATGGCGAAAAACCTTTTTAGGATATCCTCCCGACCGATATTCAAAACATCGGACAACATCCTGGGAATATTGTATAATATCCTGTGCAAATAGGTATCTTTCTTTAAGTCAACAGAGGTGCGTTATAAAAATAAGATTGATTCATTCAAAAATTTTCACCTCAGAAACTACAATATTTATCCATCTTTTGGGCAACAAGCGAATTTTACGTAGAAAAACGTCTGCTTATTTATATGCAATTTTTGATATATGAGTAGGAATTGAATCCCTCTCTCCATAAAGGGCACTAACTCTGAATGGCTCAAAATAAGTAGTATTCTGAAAATTATTATCTAGTGAATATAGCGGGTGGGACAACATGTGGCAGGGAAATGATTCTAAAATATCTTCCAGTGGTTTAATAACATATGGGTGAGCATTGTTTATAGGGAAACAATCTTACTATAGTTTTCGTATATTATGGAAGTTTCTCTTTAAATGTTTTATTAAAGTTGATCAACTGTTGCTTGTTATCGTTCATCTTTGTTGATTTCATCAAGTAACGCTTTCAAATCTGCATTTTCAACTTTTTTGGTGGCTAACCATGCTCTTTGTCATACTTATCGATGCCATCCATCATTTTTAAATCGCAGAAATCACTCTTTGAAAGCTGTATTCGATGGAACACTTTCCTCATAAATATCTGCCAGCAACTGCTGTGTTTCTGATGAAGTTTTGTTGCAATGAAATAATGTATAATGTAACGTAATTTCATGTAAATGCTGTTTGTATGGCATAAAACTTGGTAATGTTTTCTGTATATATATCTGTATATATTTTAAAATCGAATTTAAATCGAAATTAATTTCAATTTTTTTTCTTAATTTATATTAATTTCATTCTAAAATTTTCTCTTATTTCCTTATCCATTCTTATTTTATTTAATTAATTCTACATGCCTTCTATAAAATTGCTTACTTCGACATTTTCTCACGTTTCGAATGAAGGGATAAAAATCCTTAATTATTTTAAACATTCTTTTACAACATTCTTTTAAAGGTACCTAAGATTCCCTTTTCCTAAGTCCACACGTGGGAAAGAAATCCCTATAAAAATCTCTTGGTAAAATTACTGAAGAGAAAAATTCACGGTCTCTTTTGCACTTTTATCGGAATGTAGACTGACGCATTTAGGATGTAGGAACGCTTATTGGAATGTAGACTGACGTAAATTATGCCTCCCGTGGTGAAGAAAAACGAAGTTAGCAATTCTAAAGTTTCTTTTCTTCGATCATATCTACTAAAATATGTCTACATATATATAAAATATTAATTCAGAGGTCAAAGACTAATGTTTGAAGATTGTTGTCAAACTTTTCAAATGCAGCATTCCCGATTTATTCGCAGGCAATACTACTAATGCCATTAAAAAAAAAAGTCATATTTACACTCATTAGTATTACTATTCATTTCAGTATTCTGAGACGACCACATTTAGGCGGTTCTATCTGATTAAGGGGTTGACACACGGAAGATGTGCGCCATTTCCGGAAATTACTTTATTGTTAAATGTAAACATATCCACCTTTCATGTTTCCTCTCACCCCTATTTTGCCGAATCATCCATCCTAACGCATGCGCAAGAGTGCGGAGGGTTTCAGAATCCATTGGCAAACAATAAATGAATTATGCTTCTAGAATAAAATACAGAGAATTCTGATTGCAAAGCATATTGGCGAAATTAATTGATGAATAAAATTAGAAAAATTGCCTCAATTATTGATTTTGAGATTTGTGCCATTTTTCGGTATCTCTCGAAAATGGAGGGCGAAAAGAGTCAGGCGATCATTGATGACTTATTTAAGCCTCATGACATAAAGGTGAAATGATTGAACACAGATACATAATAAAGGGAGGGTTTACATTCAGCCAGTTATAAGATTCCTGCAAGTCACGCATGCGCAGGAGGAAGATTGCGCATGTGCAGAAAGATTGTACAATAGCAAGTGCTCGTCTCAATGGGACAATTGCTTTTGCGCATGCCTGATCTTATGAATGGACTGTAGCTGGCTGAATGTAAATCCTACTTAAGGATAGTGACTGGGACCGGAGGATTCTGCCATGGTACCTTCCCTTTATAATGTGCAATGAAGATGTGTTTTTGAGATTTATCCTCAAAATTTAGCCTGGTGGTGGATAGGCGATCACTAATGACATATAAAGGTATTAGGATGTTTCACAAGAAACAAAAATTGGCGAAATCGGAACAGTGATTTCAGTTGATTCTTTTTTTTCCTATTTATTTTAAACACATAGATTTAGTTCATTAAAATACCCTATAATAAAATCTGCCACAACAACATCAGCATTTCAGAAAGATTAAGAGCTATTAAATTTATAAACTAATTCATTTATTTATAGAGATTCAATGGTTGAACATTTACTAACAGTAAAAAACAAAGATAATATCAATTTTAAATCTCTAGCAATTAATATTATACCATTTTTTTCATATTCCTAGTTAAAAAATATTTTTTCAAGATTGTTTTATTTGCATTCAATTAATCGTTAGTTTCTATGTTTGAATAATTTGTCTGTTCAAACAAGTGTATATTTAATTCCGTGTTTTAAAATTTTGCACATACATGAGATTTTGAAGAAATTTAACTATCAATTAATTGATTGATTTTCCTTAAGTAATTAATTTTGAAAAGACGATATCTCTAATAGATAATTCATTGAGAAAAAATTCGATGTAAAAATTCTATAATTATTACTGAATTTTAAATACATTAAAGCTAGAAAGAAAGAAATAAGAAAAACAAGCTCACTGAAAAGTGGAAAACTACTGATTTTTTTCTTATTCAAATACAGAACAAAGCAAGATCATGAAAAAGTTGGAGAAAAACATTATTAAAAGAAAAAAAACTAAGTCATAAGGAATTTTAGAAGATTCTTCTAAATAGATAACTGTTTGAGAAAAAATTCAAAGTAAAAATTCTATAATTATTACTGAATTATTAAATGCATTAAAGCTAGAAAGAAAGAAATAAGAACACGCTCACTGAAAAGTAGAAAACTACTAATTTTTTCCCCATTCAATTAAAGGCCAAAACAAGATCATGAAAAAGTCGAAGAAAAACAATATTAAAAGAAAAAAATAAGAAAAACTAAGACATAATGAATTTCAGAAGAAAATTCTTAAACTTTTACAAAAAGTTAATTATAAAATCAATCAAAATTTTAGTTAAGAGTAATTTTATCGCCGCCTCATCAGTTTTCTTTCATACAAATCCCTGTATCAGTATGGGCGTGAACATGATAATTGAAAAACACAAAGAGCTATAAAAGTAAAATTCAAATCATCAGAATCGTAAATGTGTATTAAATTTTGGACTAAATCTGCCAAGAGAAGAATAATTTGCGCATATTCATGTGTTTGCAGATTTGGCACTTCAACCAGTTAAAGTGGTCTCTCGAAAACTTTCTTGAAAGCTCTCTAATAAAGGTGTTCTCCACACACACACACACACACACACGAAATTGTGGACCTTGGGCAAGGCTATGAATGTTAAGAGTGCTCTGATTTTCATTTTCACATATAAAGTTATGTGCTTTATAACTTTTGTAAACAAAATTGCTACTTAAATATTAACTATATGTCAATGGCGATCGACAACTACAAAATATCCATTTAGCACATTTTTACTGAAACTAATTTGCAATCTTCGACGATTAATCGCTGGAATACAGTTAATATACAAATACCAGAAAATTTAATATGCATTTTGGATGCGTGTTTTCCGCTCAAAAATTTGAAATAGTACTACAATTGTAATCTCAAAATCACATATCAAATTTCATTTATTTGAGTTTTCGCCTTTTTCAATTAGCACATTCACATGCATTCAAAAATGCAGACCAACAGAGAGGAAACGCCTTGACAGATTTAGTTCCAAATTTGTACGAATCTACAGTGTAGATGATAGAAAGTAATATAATTTTTTTTCTATCTAGCTTTTCAAGTTTTGTAGTTAACATATTCATTTGTATTCGAACAGGTGGAGAGACAGAATTCGTCTGAATTGATTTCGTTCAAAATTTGATAGAAATCTACAAATATCGTTTAAAGACCGTACTCCAAATTTCATCCGTCGAGCTTAAACCATTTTTGGACTATCATGTTCATTAGCAGTAAACATAAATCCAGAAATGTTATTTTTGGACTCAAAGGGGCACGATGATACGTCATTATGTCGAGTTGGAATTTTTGTTTGAGAATTAAAATATTTCTCTTCGTATGCAAGAAAATAAAGAGGTCAAAGACTGAATTAGATGGTATTTGATATGCAATATTGTAGTCAAATCCATAGATCCATAGATTTAGATCCATGTCAAATTTTGGATCGAATTGGCAGAAAGGAAGGCATCCAAACTGCATATTCAATAATATTCTATTAATTTTTTTTCCAATACTTTAGAAAACGATGATTTTTAGAGTGCATGTGGATTCTACCTTAAACAACAAATTTATGAGTCTTATATTTGAATATCAACTTTTGCGAATATATTCACAGGTCCAAAAATACCGCTAAAATTTCATAAAATAGTGGAAAAAAAACTAGAACATCAAACAAACATGATAAATATTTAAGTTTAGAATATACTAGTAGTGCATACATTACAGTTTGAATAAAAAATTATAGTTTTAATTCAAAGAACAAACCATTTCTTTGGTATCCTATTTATAAAATTTGCAATTCCATATCTTCTGAAAATTCAGCACTCACAGTTTCAACATTAAAAAAAAAAAAAAAAAAAAAAAAAAAACTTATACGTTTTTTAATATTGACTTTAATTATTAAGCATCGCATCCATTTGATATTCCGCGATCTAGTTTGGAAAAAAAAAAATTCAATTTTCTTTTAGCATAGCTATCTCAGAAGCAACTTTTCAAATTTTGTTGGAAAGATCCACAGGTTGCAAAAAACTAAAACCCGCGTAGGAACGCCACATTTGTTCCACATATTCCAACACCAGGTTTACGACAAAATGAAGTATCTCATTAAAATTTATCATTCGAATTTTACGACCGACTTTTACGTAGAATTTTAGAATGCTGTAAAATCCTCTTTCCGTAGATTTAAGTTTAGTAACAGATTGAGTTTTCCGAAAACCTTTTGCCAGACACGATGCTTTAAAATATTTCGTTTCCTCCTAAGGCCTTTGTTTTAGATAGGATTTTATAATTCTATATTTTAAGGACTAGTGGAATGATGCATTCTATTACTTAATTTTACTCTAATTTAAATCAATTTTCATTCTGTACATAGAAACATCTGTTTGTGATAGTTACTATTAAATTATTGATTTTTCAGGTATAAAAATATGGGAAATTTACAGAAAAATGAAATTCGTAGTACTGTCATATCACTTTAGATCGTAACACCGGCATTATATCGTAACACCGAATAGCGAACAATTTCTAAATTAATGTGTTCGAAAATTAAACATTTACAGCAAAAAGAAATTTATAATTTGGTGAGCAGGATTTTATTGAATGAAAATGCAATCTTTAGCGATGTCGCATCTGAAGCAATAGGCGACATGTCAATGTATCAAGTGTATAAAACCGGTTCCTTATATATGCTATCCGCACATTGAAAGCATACTTGTTTTGTTTCTTCATATCTTGCCATTCGACACGAGTCTCTTGTTTACGTATTGTGCAATTTTTTTTATCATGATGTTACTACATGTATTATTCTTTTTTGCCTTACATTTTCATGTCATACATTATGTCATACAAATATGAATCACTAAAAAATGTTGAGTATTAGATGAATTTAAAAAATGAAATTGAAAAGGAAAAGGGGACACATATTTAGGATTACAAGTGTCAAAAGTGAGTTTTCATGAATATGTACATTTCACCTATCTTGTGATTTTTATTTTTTAAAAATACTAAAATGACTATGAATTTTCCACCATGTAAGCATAATAGTCAAATCGGTTAATCGATCTAAAGCCTATTATTATCAATGATCGTAATACATTTGTATGATAATTACATTGTAACCAACTAATAATTTATCCATGCATACAAAAATATCACCAGAAACTTTTTTGCACTAACTGTATTGTGAACCTGGTTTGTGAAACTTATCTGAACATAACTGAAGGCGATTAATCTAAATTAGTTTTGTAATATTTGATGTGTGAAGAGATGAGAGGTTTTCTTCTAAATAAGAGGTTTTCTTTTAAAAAATGGAACCTTCCTTTTAGGATAAATGAAATGCTTTGGAACGAATGAAGACAAACCTATTTTCTTACCTATCATAATCGGTGATATCCTCAATTACTTTTGACTGAAACAACATTAAAAAGGATGGTTGTTATCATGTGAGAACATGATGTTGTTTTGGTTAGGGGATTTTGAAGCTCGAAATCACGTATGCAATGAATAAAGAATAAATGGCAATTTTCATCAATATCTTTTAATCGCATATATTTTTTACCTGCTTTTACCAGTATTGCATTATTATTATGTATGCTTCTTCGAAAGCAAATGTGTTTTTAAAAGTTTGACCTGCTTTTACCAGTATTGCTTTATTATTGCGTATGCTTCTTTGACAGCAGATGCGTTTTTAAAAGGTTGACGTAGAATTATGAGATCATAGTTGTTATTTCAACTCAAAATCGGCGAACTCCAAAACTTTGTTTGCCAGCTAGAAAAATTGAAAATGAAAGTTTAAAAAAATTACCATTATATATATATATAAAGAGAGAGAGGGGGGGGGTAGAAACCGATAGAGAAGTCTCGTGATTGTTTCTAACCGGATTAAACTGGTTAATGACTTAAAAATAATGACCTAAATATAATAATGTTCTCACATGATAACTTGAAATTTGCGATCGAAGATTTCATTTTAATTCTTTTTTTTTCATGTGGAAACTTAATACTGCCAAGGTTTTCCGTTCATCTAAAAAACTCTCAAGTCAACAAGATAGCTAATGGAATAACAAAAATATCGCACCTATATATTTTATATACAAGCATATATTGTTGAATATATGGTTGAAATCAATCAAAACGTATTCAGTTTAAGATTTTTTTTTCTTCCGAAATCTGACTCTATGGATTTATTTTCTAAAGATGCATTTATTTTTAGATACGATGTATTCAAGTTATTTTGATTCTTTATTAGGAATAAAATAATTGGGTTATAGGTTTTTTTATTTATAAAAAGTGAACAAGAAATGCGAAACGATAAATATATATTACCATAACTCATATAATTAGGAATGAAAAATTCTATCTTCCCAAAAGATATTCATGCAGTTTATTTCAAAATCGCGCCAACATCTCAATACTTCCACAATTACTTTTATTTTTCTTGTAAATAAGAAATTGAGTGATAGCTTTGCCTTGGAAAGCATGCTTTTTTATTACAGAATTATTGGACTACGTAATTGCAAATTATCGTTGATAGGGGAAAATTCAAACAGTGCTTACTAAATCTGACAACTTCATCAACATTTTTTAAACTGGTGTTGACTAAATTGGATTATCTTTAATTTTTGGAATTCATTAAAATTCTTCTATTGAGACTTTTTTTTATACTCAACCTTAGTTAAAAAAAACTTTTCAAAGCAAATATTTGTTTTAGAAAAAAAATCAGACTATTTCAAAAATTATTACGCCGATTCACTGGATGAAAATTCAATAAATTATTAAAATGTACCTCTAGCTAATATTTTTTTTTCTTCACATTTCATTCTAACTTCAGATTTTCCAGACTAAACTTTATTTTCAATTCATGATATTTGCGAGGAAATTTGATTTTTTAAATTGATTATTAAAAAAAAATCGTATTTTAGATCATAATAACATATTTCAAAAATAATAGCTGTAATCAATTTTTTTAAATAAACTAATGATATTTTAAAACATTTTATATTACCTAAATATCAACAATGATTAAGTAATTTCATATTCAAACGAATTAATCTGATTGACTTCAGACATTTTTTTTGTTTTGTTTTTTAATGTTACAATTTTATCTAAATAAGTAGATTTATAGTAAAAACGTAAATAAAGTAAAATATTATGAATATTAAAAATATGAAAAGTAAGTATATAAAGTACATAAATAGTAAATTTTTTTATTTGAATAAAATTATAAAATTATTGATATAATAATCTATTTAATTAGCTCAAAATATATAGTTTTTTTAAAAATTTGCTTTATTCAGTACTAGCCGCCTTTGGCGACCAGCCGGTTCGCCAGTATTACCGCTCGCTACAATTTTCAATTAAATATTTTAAGTAACTGGTCTCTTAAAGAATTCTCAAACAAAACATTTTTAATCTTCAAATTTTGATAGTCATACCAAACTTATACTGTTTAGATCGTTTCGTTCAATTTACTATATATATTTTGCTAATTTGTTGTCATTTCTGGAAAAACTTCAACTTTAATTTAAAATGTAAATGATGAAATTGCAATTAATATTAAGATATTTTTTTAAAAAAACCAAGCGTTTTATTTTATTTATCATTTTTATTGTTATTTATTAATTATTATTATTATTGAATGTGAGTATTGCAAACAGAAACGCTCGGTATTTAAGTCTTATGTTAACTACAAAATATTTTTCATAATTTATGTAATATCTCAAACAATAATTCAACAAAAATTTCTGAGATTCAGCATAAAATTCAGTTTTTAGTTTTGCTTTCAAAAGGATTGAAATGAAATCAATAATAATATTTTGTTCCTGCCTATAAATATATTTCAAAAATTATGAAGTCTAAATTTAATGCAGTAAGGTATCATATTCTGAGAAATATTCTGGGTACACCAAAATTTAAATAAATGAATGAATGTTTCTATTTTCCACGATCAACTAAGACTTATTTATGAAGTTTTAAATGTTAAAAATTTAGAAAAACTCAATATTTTCATAATCTTAGGCCAATTAATCTTGAGAAACCTGCGCGCTGATTGGCGTATTTTCTTTGAAGCGATCGATGGAAAATCTAAAATTATCCTTTTTTTTATTGAATAGTGATATTCAAATGTTCATAAATCAGTCAGTTTAAGTGATTGGAAATTAACTCTTAAAAGTCAGTGATTTAGTTGATTGGAAATTAATTCTATGACCACCATAAAATCTGTGCTTTCTCTTGTGGTGTATGAATTCTCCTTAATATCCGCTCGAATAAAACATCACATACAAAAGTACTACATAGAACAAACACATCAAAAGTAAACATAACATTTCAATAGTTACCAAAAACAAAAGAGAGAAAAATGCAATTAATAAGCAGACGATATTTAGAAAAGTACAGATATTTAGACTGGAAAATGAAATTATTTGAAATTAAAAACACGCGCAGACGATATTTACAAAAGTAAAAATATTCAAACCTGAAAAGGAAAATATATGAGTTATTCCATCAATAAATGCCATAAGTTTGTTTACATCTTCATTATTTTATGAGTCATTAAATATCAAAATGGATCCGGGACAGAATAAACACCACCCTGTATAGAGAGTGTAAAAGATCATAAAATAATTTTTCTTGAATTTATTTTTTAGAAAAAATAATGTTTCATATTTGTTTCATTTCCTACAAACATATGCTAAAAATTATATTTTTGCAGATTTCATTTCCAAAAAGATTTAATTTATTTTTAATTGGAGCTGTAATCAATGTGATGGCAACACTTTGAAAAAAGCCCATTTTTTCCCTTGAATGCGAAACGTGCTTAATTTTAATTTTTATTTTTTACGAAAAAAATTATTGAAAAACATAGTTAAAATATTTATTTAAAAATTCATTAGAAATAGAAATTTAATTTTAAGATTAAAACATTAGTATCATTTAAAAGATAAATTTTTGATCTTTAACTTTATGTAAAAATCTTTTTCGTGCGGTAATATTTTCGGAAGTTATAGCAGAAACACGTCAAAATTTCACTTAATTTTTAAATAAATAAAATTCTAGCTAAAAATTCGAGAAAATAACCCCCAGGTGCACATTCCCGACCTCCAAGGTATACACGTGCCGAATTTGGTAGTTGTAGGTTGAATGGTCTGGCCTGTAGAGTGTCAACATACACATACACACACACACACTGAGCTTTATTATAAGTATAGATTGTCAGAAGCAAATGAAGTTGTCATGGTTTTCCACAAACTGTTACAATTTAACTTTTTGCATGACTAACATTGACTTTAAAAAAATTCCATAACACACGTACTGCTAAAAACGTCTAGTAACTTTTAGAGACCTTCTAAAATCAATCACGACAATATTTAATGACCCATAATGACAAATACTTTCATTTACGCTCATGTCCATTAATTGAAGATATTCCAGAATAAAAATAAAATTGTGTACTTCAGCAAAAGAGTATGCTTGAGACCCCCCCCCCTCCTCCTTAAAATTAACATGATTCGGATTCAATTTGCAATAAGTCAGCTGATGGCGATGGAAGGATGTCAAAAACAACAGGCCATTCAATGAAAAAAAGTTGCTGCAGCAATACCTTTTAGTCCACAACCTGTGCATAAATCGATCCGGATCATATAACAATAGCGATGATTTAGAAGGCACATGCGGATGATGCCTTAAGTATCAAAATTGTAAGGCATTTGGAATGTTGACGGACACAGATGGAAATATCTAGGCAATGGAAGCGGATCCAAAAAGATAGAAATATAAACAGAACATTTAAATATAGATAATACTTAAATTACAACGACAACATAAATCGGTATTTAGCTATAACTGCCAACGGAAGCGGATAAAGTACAACATCAGAATTATCACAACAGTTGGAAGCAGCCATAGGTAAGACAGATTAGACAGATGCAGATATTTAGAACAACATGATCTATATGCCCGCAAACTTATATGTTCTACTAGCAGCACTGGTCAGCTTAGTACAAAGAACATGTAAACTGGACTTTTGCAGAGGGACTGTGAGCTAATTTTTAACGAATGCAGGTTTTTAATGCATTTGGAGTCACGTTGTATTTTCATACGAAGAGTAGTATCAAGAACTCAATACAAACAAGAAAACTTCACTGAACATATGGTTACTGTAGTCTTATCTTATGTTCCCGAATATATCTCCATGTCCAAAGAAGTATTATGATAAGATTCATTTATTGGCATGCCATTCTGCACTAACATGTATACCTGTTAAAGAGCAAAAGTGAGGCATAAGAATGGGCGTTCATTTTCTCTTTATGGTTCAAATGCTTCTCTTCACCTTGCTAGCAGTGTGGGCGAATACCTTGAAGATACGACAGTCTCCTCCTTCCCCGATTTGAAACCCACTGAACATGCATGGGACATGCTTTGTCGACGAGTTTCAGACAGTAATTCACCTCATACTTCTATTAAAGAACTAAAAAAGAATCGATTGAGGAGTGAAATGGGCATCCCTGAAATCATCTAGATTTGGTATTTAGCATGCTTAAACATTGATCTGACTGTAATGTAGCCAAACATATCGCTCATTAAAACTGCGTCTCTTATTTTTCTTGTGGAATATATTTTTTCTAATTTCTCCAGAGAGGTGCTCCTTTTTTATTAGATATTATGATGCATGTTCACCACTTTTGCTCTAAACATTTTAAACACGCTTTATGTTTGCATCATTTTTGCGACTCTTTTGAAATCTTATATGAACAAACTGCCATTATCCTGAATTTATCGGCATGAGTGTGCATATAATGCACTAAAAAGGAAGTTCATTATTTCCAAGTGTTTTCTTGTAAATTCTTGTATATAAATCTTTGATATAATCGATTTTACGAATCCTGAACGCAATGTCAAATATCAACGAAACCACAGATTTTATATTCAGCATAATCCTATTTGTGGAATATACTAGAGCATAATCCAATTAAAAAATATTTTACAATTTTTTTTTTTCAAATCTAGAGATAACGATTTATTTTCAGTTCTGATATATAAAAATTCCTTTACTATTTTCTAAGATATTCGAAATGCCATATTATAGAATTTTTCCTTATTTATCTCAAACAAGGATACAGAAATAAGAAATGTTTTTTGACATTTCTTTCTTTAGTTGATAAACCTAAGGCCGAATATCATTTTACAGATTTTGCTGATGCAACTATAAAAACAAAGCGAACTATACATTTTTATGTACCGAATAATCCTATTTGCAGAGTATATAGAAAGCACACGAAATAAAATTGTACTTAGGGTTGAACAAGTTTCCAAGAACTGGAGACGAGGATGTATTTTGTTACGTATGATTTATTTCGAATTTTGATTTCTATAAGTTTTTTTGACAAAATTCAGAGGAATTCGACAGGTGAATTGAAGTATTTTCTATTATTGAATGAAAGTAAGAAACTGAAGTGTATTAATATCCTACAGCAATTCGAATTTTTTCTTATAAGTTTCTGTGAATTTGGAAGGCTTTTCTAGTGATTTATTTTGAAATGGTATCATACTCAACGAACCATTTAGGTTTATTCTGTTAGGAAAGAAGATATTTCAGCACACATTTACCCTGAAAAAGAAGTTGTTTTTATATATTATAAAATTGCTGCAAGATTTTTCTTAAATTTGACCATTATTTTTCGGAAAAAGCTTGTGGAAATATTTACTCAACTTAAGAAGTTCATGGAACATTCTCCAATAACCATTTCGTAGCCAAACTTTCTTTTATTTAAACAATTTGTTTAAATCTTTATGATTTGATTTTGTGTAAACTTATGAACTTCAAAAGTTAAATATTTTTATTTACTACTGAATTATGAATTAATAACACAAAATATTAATTCCCAAAATATGTAATTTATTTTTATTTAAACTTTTTAATTATTTTTTTTAAAAGTTTGTATCTTTTCAAATAAGTTTTTGTCTTTTTTCCAAAATGTTTTTTAAGTGTCCTTACAAATTTTGGACACTAATGTTTGCCAAAAATTTATATGGTTTGAAAAAGAATAAAATATATTTTTTCAATTATTATTTAAAAAAATTCTTTTCTAAATTGAAGAGAACAATTTAAAAGTATATAAATAATGTTTTAAATTTCCGTGGAGTAATTTTAGTTGAATTCGTTGAAGTTAACCCTAATATTACCTAATATTCTTAGAAAATTACCGATGTTTTAAACGTTAAGATACAATGCTTAACTATTCAACAACTATTACATAATTTAAAACTTTGACAAAGTATTTTGATTGATGTGAGGAACAAGCGCTGAGTTTGCCGTTACTTTATAATAAATGAGGAACCTCGATAATAATGTTTTAAATAATGAGAAATATTTCGAGAACAGCTATGAAAAATGTATGCTTATGTTCTTTAAAACCTGTTAAATTTATGTATGAGGTTTCAATGGAATATATGATAACAATGGAATATATGATAAGAAAAGTGTTGATTTAGAAGTTTTCATTTTAGAGTAATTTCGCAATTGGAATATTTTAAAAATTATTAAGAAAAGTTAGGAAAATATACCAATAAAATTTTTTATAAATTAGATTTAACGAAAAGCAAAATATACAGTTCATACTCAGCTAAATGAAAATTTAGATAACGCATAATGCGACATCTGTAAACAGTTCTATCAAAACACACACAAAAAAATAAAAAATAATAATTATAATTTTTTTTATTTGCTATATGTAAATAATATTTATTTCTAAATACTTTTTAACAAATTCAATTTGGCAACAAAAGTAATTTGATAGTTAAGAGAGTTAAGTATTTTTTTCTATATATTCTTAATACTACCTAGGATTATGAATATTTATTTATAGCATTATGTTTTTTTACAAATTTACTGTTAAAAAAATTGATATACATGCATTTCCAAAAAAAACTGACTGTCACAAAATGATTCATGCTAATAAACATCAGTTTCTACAAAAATATTCACGAACAATAGGTGATTTTTTTCTCACGCTTTCCCTTTTCAACGCTAATAAATTTAATACTGATTGGATTATTGGTATTTTAACGATTCAAAAAATTTCACAGGAAAGCTAGATTTTTTAAAAATTTAAAATGACGTATTTATGTGTAATATGTTCCAAAATTATTGAGGAGAAAAGTGAGCCTTTAGATAAATTTTTAATCAAAATTCTGAACAGAATTTCGAAACTTCATCTATTAATGAGCCCCAACCACCAAAAAAGTAATTATGATAGTTCTAAGACAAATTCGATAGTTGGATAGTCGTTAGGTTGGATAGTCGTTCTGCAGAATGTTTTGAATTATTTTTGTATCAAAGTCGAAGCATGATGTAATTTATTATATAGCATTCAGCCTGTAAACATATCGCATTTCCGCCTTTCATATGCAAGCCGTTAAAAATATTATATATATAATGATATTTTAAGCTCTAATTTCAATTCTAATTAATTTCTAAAGTTTTGTTTTCATTTAGTCAATATTAACTTCATTCTAAAATATTCTTTCATTTCCTGATCCCACCACACCCTTTTTATTTAATTAATTCAACAAAGATCTGTAAAAATGCTTAAATCGGGCAGTTCACACGCTCCGAGTGAAGGGATAGAAAACTGTCCAGCCAAGCACCTTCTTCTAAAAGATACCTACATTCCCCTACAGAAATCGACACTTCCCTATAGAAATCCCAATCAGAATCTCATGGTATACGAGACCGGGAAAAAAAATATTTTCGCTCTCTTTTACGCTCTTCTGCTTTTGTTCCGCGCTGTCAACGGATGTGTTTTGTCCGAGCTTCCTGTACATAAATCATGCTACCGGGATGGAATAAAACGAATTTAAAAATTCGAAAGTGTCTTCTCTGCCTTCTGCCACGATTCTGCTTAAAAAATTATATATATATATATATATATATATATATATATATATATATATATATTGATATTTTTTAAACTCTTAATTTAATCCAAAGTAAAATATTCTCTTATTTCGTGATCCAATTCCACTTTAGGTTTAATTAATTCCTCTGTAAAACTAATGCACCATCAGTACTACGTATCAAATGAAAGTGATATCTTCTGTGCCCTTGAAAATGTGTCAAAGGTCATCACATTGGCGCGTGGCCGGAAATTCTATGTTATATAAGGCGAGCGATCATTTGTTCGGCCCTTTTTGCCTCTTTCTTTCTTACTTCTGCGTTTGTGCCTCGCTGCGCCTTCTTGCCTAATCTAAAATAATCATGCCTGCCACTCGGAATAGAATAAAGAGAAATTAAAAAGTACCAAGTCTCTTCACTGCTTCGAACCTGCATTCTACTTAAACCAAAATATGTTACATATTATTTAGCCGACAGGATTCCAAAATGTATTACACAAACACACACACATATTATATATATATATATATATATATATATATATACAGGGAGTTTTCGAATTCGACTGACAAATTCAGAGGCAGGGGAGGATAGTAGGCATCAAGTATAAAGAATCACCATACAATATGGGGTCCCAAACGACGTTTAGTAGGTGAAAATCGTAAAAATATAAAGTTCGGAAAATTATTAGTAACTTAAAACAATTAATAAAAAATAACAAATGGTCTTTCCACTATGAATTTTTTTAAAGTGAAAGCACATTCTTAAAAGTTTTTTTTCCATGCTGGTAACATGCAGATTTGATGATCTAAAGGATCGTAAATTACTGAAAACGAAACAGTAGTTTAGAACCCATATATGCAATAATATTAAAACTTGAAGGAAAATAAAAGCTTGAAGTTGTAAGGAATTTTACATTCTATAATTTGATATAAGTGTGTAATTCGAGAACTGGGGAGTTTTAAAGATATTCAAGAAAAATTAAAAGGGCAACCAGTAAACATCGCTGCAACATCAGCACCGATGTTCGCAGAGAGCGTTGTCAAATTCGAAAGATAAATTTAGAGTAAGAATAGTAGGCATACAATAAACTAACAATAAACTACAATAAGACGATTAACTACAATAAGAAAGTAAATTATGTAGTTAGAACAACACTAAGAACTTTTATGCATCAGATTACATACAAAAAAGAAAGAAATAATTGGGCATATGTAAATTACAAAAACTTTCTTTGTATAAACCTATAATTTAATAGCCAAACTTCGCCATTACAATATTCTTTCCATTTCTAAATTTAAATCTTGATGAAAATAATATCAAAGATAAATCAATAAATTCAGTTCGATTTTAGAACAGTTCAATCCCGTCGCCGAGTTCGTAACATTTTAGCCAACCGTAAAGATAACTGACCAAAATCAAATGTTTTAACCGTGGACGAGAAGAACCGTTCATGAAAAGCAATAATTTTATCATAAAAAAAAAGAGAGATAGAGAGAGAGAGAGATAAAAATGTATGCGAGTAGATGATATAATAAAACAATAAAAACTAGCTTGAATTTCATTAGAACGAAGTAACATTGTCACAAAACGTGTTTGAAAATGCTTGAAAAATTAATTATAATTAAACTGTTACACAGAGATGCAATAAATATGATTAAAAAACTTAGATTTTAATTCCGTGAAAAACAATTTTGGTGTATAGCTTCAAAATGATGAAAAACATTAAAATTTAGCTCAATTTTTTAATTGAAATTTTAATTAGAATTTCGAGAAAACCTTTTTTCAATAACAAATTACCACGCAAGGAGTAATCATGGCCAAATTTTACGTGTACATATCTAATTTATATCCTAATTAATATTGTAATTTTTATCTTAATTTAGCCCAGGTTTATTTAGTTCAAAAATGGTCTCTTATTTCCTAATCCAATTTCCACTTTTAATTTAATTAATTAAAACAAACGCCCTGTAAAGCTGCTCATTTTAGCATTTTCTCAAGCTCCGAGTGAAAGGTCAAATATCCTTAATGCATGCGACATTCTTTTAATGGTGCCAAAATTTCGTTTTTCTAAGACTACATGTATAAAAGAAATTTCTATCAAAATCTCATAGTAAAATCTATGAAGGGAAAAATTTCAGTCCTTTTTGCTCTTCTGTTCTTGTGTCGCGATGTAGACCAACGAATTTCTTACGTCTTAATCTTTGTACGTACATTAATCTTCCCATATTGAAATAAATCGAAAAGTTAAAATCTTGTTTCGTCTATTCGGTCAAGCAAGTGCTGAAATATTTCTTATATATGCGTATCAGGCAAGCTCAAAAGAGTCGAAGCTTTACAGAATATTCAAGAATATCTGTAAGAACCTGATTTCCCTAGTATAAACTTGGAGATAAATTTCTTGTAATTTAAGAAGCATAATTTTTAGGGGCGGCATACTAAATAATTGCAAAGTTTGATTAACTATGATAATTATGATTAATAATAGAACTATTATTTTCATTAAATATTTATGTTTTCTAATTGCTTGCACCTGCTGCCACGGAAATGTTTTTTTAATTTTGGATAAAAATCATTTCAAAAATATAGAAAAAGAACCACTTTCCATTTTATTTAAAAAATGAACTATGAGAAGAACATATTGTTAAGAAAGATTATATTCCAAGAGAGATTACATGGAAATCGTATTCATAAAAATCGCCTTTTTTACTTATTTTTGTATTAACTATTATAAATGACAGGTGCATCCGAAAATTTATTCTTTTCCTCAGGAAAAACATCCTAAATTATTCCTAATAAATTATTCATTAACCTATCCATATTTATCCTTGATTAATCAAATATATTTATGAAAGAAGAGATTTAGGACTCAACAGAAAACAATTTTTTCCTCGAAATTATTTGCAGCAGAGATTCTTTTTCAACCAAATAAACTAAGACGTTAATGCTTTAATTAACTATCACTATCAAAACACAGCATTTTGCAGCTTATCGTTTAAAACAAGGCTTAAGTTCTTTTAATGTTGAGTTAATTTTAATTAAATATGGATCCAGACAGTCCTAATTAGTAACACACAGACTCCATAGAGAAATTCTAAAGCAATTCAAAGCACTAGTAATCTTCACAATTCTAGCGAAATTATTTTATATGCGAGTTTCAAATCACTTTCAGATGTATGCTATAAGAGAATTAGCTGAATTGCCAAGTAAAAAAAATATTTGTATAGGTACGTTAACACTGAACGTAGATATTTCTAAACTGACGGATTTTCATTAAAAAATATAAAATCGAAGATGTTTTTGACAAGACAAAGACGATATTAAAAATATTTTCTTAATTTTATTTCCCAAATGAAAAATTATGCTTCTCTATATAAATTTTCTTTGCGGTTTTATGACTTGAATTACAAGATAGCATTTTGATAAGTTACAGCATCAAATATTAAGCCATTTTATTTTACAGGAATAGTAAAATAGAAATTGATAATTATATCAATGTAATCAATGTTATAAAGGGAAGTTTATCTGAAAGCAATTTTATTCGAATTTATTACCATCGTTATTGATGTACATTGCTGACTGATTTTCGAATTTTTTTTAGTTTAGGAAATCGTTATTCTTCATCCACTATATCTATTTAATTTTTTAAATATCTCTGGGATCTTTGAAAAAAATTCAGAGAAAAAATATTTTAAGAGATAACACGCCCTATTTACATATTACAGAAGCTTTAAGGGAATAAGTTTTAATATTGTTTAGACTTTCTTAAAGCATCTATAATGCATTAGTTTATCTCTTAATTTTTTTACTTTCTCCTATACATCAAAAAAATTCGAACACGATATTTTCACGAATCTCCACGTTTTAGACCTCCCTGAGTTTGGAAACACATTTGTTGAAAAAATGTCCGTCTGTTGGTTTGTGACAAAGATATCTCAAAAACACTTTGAGCTAGACATTTGAAATTTGGTATAGGTTCTTTACACCAAATTTGCAGATTTCTATCAAATTTTGAGTAAAATTTGACCAGCAGAAGTCTGTCTGTCAGGTTGTTCGAATAAAAATTAACACGATAATTACAAAACGAAGAGAGCTAAGTAGATAAGATTCGTTACATAGATGTAATATCTATAGTGTAGACACCAGTCAAAGTTTGAAACAGAACTAACAAACGGTTGACTGTCTATCGACCTGTATTTTCAGAAACATGTAAACATGATAATTCAAAAGCGCAATGACTTAAATATATCAAATTAGGTATGGGAGTTTGTGACGACAAGCGCAGTTTGGTTTCAATGAATTGAGAAAAACATATCTAAAGCACAAATTCGATTTTCAGACACTATGAGCCGCATGCCAGGTAATAATCGCCAAAAAACTCTGAAAATATGACACGATAGATTTAGTAAAAAATGGTAAATTCATGCAAAAATTAATATTTCGTATTTATTTTAAGCCAATGTCATGCTTATAAGAGAGCCTGCGATAAAGTTTTGAAGAGACCACTGTCGCTGATTTTATCTCGTAAGCTATACTTTATTCTCTGAAATCTTCCTGATGCAATAATTACAAGAATTTAAATCCAGTAAAGGTGGCCAAACACTGTACTCAATAAAATGCGTGGAAATGACATGGAGCCAATTCCATGTTGTTTTTTCTTGGTGCGACGATACAAAATGTTGTTGAAACATCAAATATTTTTTGAAATATAATTCTTCAATTTATCGAATGTAAGCATTTATCTAATATGGTCTATTTGTAATATTCTGCATTGGTTTTTATCCCTTTATCAATGAACTTAACAAGCATTTTCCCATTGTTTGATATTACACCTCAAACTATAATGGAATTTTGGTCTTGAAAGCGTTTAACAATTCCAAATATTTCATTAATATTTGGAATTGTATTTGGAATTGTATTCTGAATATACAACATTATATTCATAATATTACTTAACATAAAAAAGCATTTCATAGGACAATATTTTTACTCTAAACAATTTCTCCCTTTTGTTACTTTGTTACAATTAGTATGGTAGAAAAATTTTGTTTTCTTCTGCGATAAATATAGAGATTCAGAACTCAATTTATGATATTTTACATAACTCTTCAATAACTTTTTATTTGTAGAACGTTTGGGATTCTTCAAATAATTTCGTGAATGCATTTGATATAAGTTTTTAAAAAAATATAAACTGAGCTGATGTCCCCAGGGCTGGGTCGACATTTATACAATAAGTATCTAATAATAATCTGTTTTAAAGTTCTATAGATAAATGTCCTGGTAAAACTATTACATTTTGATTCCCCAAAGATTTCCTATAGAAAAAAATGAGACCAAATATATTTTCAGCCCATTATTCATTTGGCTTTCATCTTCAAAATAATCCTAAAATTTTACTTACAGAATTAAATTTAATTCATACTTCCTGATAGTATTTAGAAACCATTCTGTAAATTTGGAATTGAGTTTTAAAGTAATGATGAACTTTTGAACTTGTTTAGAAAGAATTTTTTTTGCCAGTTTGATAAAAGACTAATTCAAAATAAATATATTTCACGTGATATAGTTTTATTTTTAAAGTATCTAAACTATCAACTGATTAGTTATTATACAATTTACCTTATACGAAGGAAAAAATCTTCTTTAATTGCTTTACATAATTTTCAAATTGTTAATAAGTAGAATAAACTGTTATGAATAATTAAACCAAATCACCACAAATTAATTATATTGATCAATCTCTTAAATATATTACCATAAAATATTAATTTCAGTTTAGAAATACTATTGATTATAAGTTATAAAACGGATAGTTATGAACGGATGATTAATATATTTTAAACTGAAGAGAAGTTTTATATTCATGAATAAACACTACATATTCGAAAGTCCTTTTTAGATCATACAAAACGTTAAACTAAAATAATTTGCAGATAAAATATTTCAATTTAATTTCGTGAATTATTTAATTATTTATCCATTTTCATCATTCATTAAATAAAACTTCTTTAATACAGACTCAATTCAGAATATTGCAGAAAGCTATTTTTCAAAAATTACTCTAAAATAGTACTTTCCACCAAACGAATATCAATGGCAGTTCTATAATTAGCTCTCATGAGCATCGAATCGTAATGTTATATTCGGGTTAAAACATTCTTTCATTTAACCAGGCCTTTAAACTCTTATAATGCTTAATTAGAGCCTTTTCGCTGAAGAGAATTTCAACCCTCTTTAGTATTCTCAATGAATTTCATTAATTCGATAAAACTTGAATCTTTATGCATTCATTCATTTCATTCATTCATTCATTCATTCCAAATCGTTTTCAGATATACTTTCTGAAGACGGAACTATGAAGTAAATTATTTCAAGTAGATCGCTGAATATGTTGACAAAAATGTTTTCTATAAACCGATATTCGATCACCAGTTTAGAATATTTCATTACTTGAATAGACAGTTTTCAAATATATTTCATCATCTGAAAATTTAAAAAAGTATTTCAGCCAAAAATCGTCATCGTTATCTTGAAAAATAGCAATTCTATTTTAAGAAAGCTATTTTTATCAGCTATTATTTGGAGTTTGTAATATTGTTTTTCCGCGTAACTATTTACATTGTAAGAAAGATAGTTATACTGGTATTATTAATGGTCGCTAAAATAGTAGATTAATGACTTCCGATTTTGGCGATTGTTTGGAGGCAAAAATGAAGGTTCTGCAAAATACAAGAATTATTGTGATATCTCTATTAAGCCACAAAATCCTGCCGCGAAACCTATATAAGCAAGAGAAAGAGTTAAAACGAATCAGTTCAGTGTATTCTTTCTTTGGAATATATAATTTTTTTAAATGTAATAAACGTTCTTTCAACAGGGCTGAGATAGCCTTTTTAAAAATAATTTACAAGCTTCTTTAACAATCATAATAAGCTACCAGCAGAGTTGGTCATCTCAAAACTTTCTCACTTATGCTTAAATAAAGGTGTTATCCCAACGAAATTCCTGCATTGCATTGGCGTACAATACATACGAAATATTAACATTTCATGTGAATTCAACATTTTTACTGAATCTATCGCGGCATTCTAGACGAATACTTTAGAGATTAAAGCATGACATACGGTTCAAAGTGTCTGAAAATGAAATCTGAGTTTAAGGCCCGTTTTTCTCAACCGATTGAAATAAAAATATGACATAAAACTATGCATATAATCACAAAACCTCATACCAAATTTGCTATATTTAAGTCATTGCGTTTTTGAGTTATCGCGTTTACATGCTTTTGAAAGTACAGACCTACAGATGGTCGACTCCTTGTTGGATTTGGCTCAAAATTTGATAGGTGTCTACATTATAGACACCTATCAGTTATATAAATCTATTAACTGGATTTTATTATACTACCTCTCTTCGTTTTATATTTATTGTGTTATTTATATATAACCCGCCTGGCAGACAGACTTTCTCCTAACGGAGTTTATTCAGGATTTGATAAAAATTTATAATTTGGTGCAAGGACTGTATACCAAATTTCACCCGCTTAGCTCAAAGTGTTTTTGAGATATGTTTGTCATTATCGGCAAATAAATGAGTTTTTTAAAATAATACTAAGAGGTTTAAAACGTAGAGAATCGTTAAAACCTCGAGTTTAAACTTTTTGACTATTACAATAATTTTTCTATACTTTTCTATAAACGAATTCGTGAAATTTATTTCATTCATAAAAAATGCAATATCTTATATCAAATAAATTTCATTAAGAGTAAATTTATCTATCTATTTCGAAGATTAATTAAATACTTTTATCGAATAAACCCTTCAGAAAATTAGCGAAAGTGATTTTTTTTTCCTTGGATCTATTCACCAAAAGCATTTCATTCTTATCATCGAAATAAACTAAAACATTAATGCTTTAATTAGTTTCCCTGATCAAAACATTACATTCATACCCTCCAATTTTACAGTTCCGTGTTCAAATACGGACTTAAGCTCTTTTAACGTTTAATTAATTTTAATTAAACACTGATCTTTCGAGGCCTAATCATCAGCGACATGCACACTCCACCGAAGAGAGTTTTCTGCAGCTTTTCAAGCTTCTGGGCAATCTTCAGAAATGCAGCGGAGCCTGAATTCATTTAATACTTGTATTCCACATCACTTTCACATGTTTTTCTTTCTTTCTTTCTTTCTTTTAGCGACTTAATCGCGCTTTCCGACGAAATAAGTTATTTAACTGCAACTCGTTATCTACTGAATGCATGTATGTATACGGATTTTCCTGGAGTATGATCTTTTTTCTTGTTATCATTGAAGCTTGTGGATGCAAAGACTCTCTATGAATTTGTAATCGCCCGCTCGTGTGAAACATTTTATCAGTTTTCGTGAAGAAGTATTTTACTTCCACGTACAGACGTAATATGTATAAAGTATTCTAATCGTCAAAGAATTTGAACTTGAGATTTCAACAAATCTCCACATTTTAGATTTTCGGAAACACATTTTTGGAAAATGTCAGTTTGTCTATCTATTTGTCTGCGACAAAGATAACCCAAAAATGCTTTAAGTTACATGGATGAAATTTAATATGCGGTCTTTATTCCAAATTTGTAGATTTTTATAAAATTTTGGGCAAAATCCATTCAGGGGAAGTCTGTTTGTCCGCCTGTTTGAATGTAAATTAACACGATAATATCAAAATAATTATTCTCTATCAAAAATGTTATCCCTGCCCCACCCCTATATAAAATTGAGCACCTTGGGTCGCGAATTCTTGCATAACATTGACAAACAATAATTATATAATATAGATCTAACAACAGTTATGAAAAAATGTTGTCTTCGGCAAAAATCAAACACTTTTCTAACTTAAGAGTGCGATTTTAGGCAACTGTTTTGGCAATTACTCCCTGATATGCAGTTAATACACAAGTACCCGAAAATCGAATAGATATTTTGGGCATCTTTTCATCTACCGACTGTATCAAACATTTCAAATCTAACTATAATTGCAGATATAAGATCACACACCAAATTTCATTTATTTAACACATTACATTTCTAAATTATTGCACTCACATGCGTGCAAAAGTCCAGACTGATAAATGGTCAACAGTTTAACAGAAATAAGTATTCTACAGGCAGATTCTAAAAGTAGCTGTTAACGCTAAGTAGTTGTCTACTATTTAAATGTTAAATATGCGTGCTGCCTATCTAGCTCTTTGCATTTTGTAGTTATCAGGTTCACTTCATTCGGGAAATCGGAACGATTTCTCAAGAATGGACGTCGTTCAAAATTTGATAAAGATTTACAAACTGGATGTAAAGGCCATGTACTGAATTTCACTCTATCAACCTGAAATGCTTTTGAATTTTCGTTTTCACAGGCAGACAGACGCAATTCCGAAAATACCTTTTTCGAATTGAGTGAGATCTAAAATGTCAAAATCTCGAGTTCGAATTTTTGGTGGTATTTACAATACTTTCTCTATAGTTACCACATGAATAAAATAGACGGATGTATTCAATTATAAGTTATGTATGTAATTAGTGTAAAGAGTTGAAGGAAATGCATGAAATGAGAAATAAAGTAAAATATACAGCATAGTGTTAATAGGATCGCAATGATCGGTATGATACAGTCTCGACTAAGTTCTTTTTTTATTAAATAGCGATTTCATCTTCCTTCAAGATTGAATGAAAAGCTGAAAATCAAATGGAAAGAAATATAAATATTTAATGACACTGTTAATGATCTGAATACCTTAAGGGAGCCTTTAGGAAACCTAATTTTTTGTGGAATTTATAAATATGACATCAAAATCACATGGGGGAAAACTCTGCATGTTACCTGATAACTAAACTATACCATGTCCCACACTGAGCTTTGACGCTAAGCCGTTTACAATGACAGTAAGTCAACTTCCTGATATGTTTGTAAAATGTCAAAGAACCTTAAATTCTAATTTTCGGTACTGAAACTACTGTAACGATTATTTCCAGCATTTATACTTTGATTAAAATGAAAAATGTTTTGAATTTTTGAAAAACCTATTATATTAAATGTACTAATAGAAATATATCATATATAACTTTTAGATATGTATAATGAAAATGACATCTCTCTAAAATAAAATTTTCCGTTTTTAATTTTACAATAAATAAGAGATCAAAAGAAGAAACATTTGAACTGTTTTAACAAAACATGATAGCTTTATGAAGTAACATTGAAAACGAGAATTTGAATTAAATAAATCCTTTGTAGTTTCTGATTTTTTAAAAACTCAACCACTGATATGAACATATAATTAAAAGTAACAGTTTTTTTAAAAAAAATTAAGTTCTTATTAAATCATTATATATATCAAATCAAATGTTATAACATATTAATCAAGGAAATACTACACTCGCCATTATAAACTATATATCATATTTAAATCTAAATATATGATTAAAATTTTAAATGCAGAGAAAAACACACCTTTTAAAATATTTAACATGTCCTTTATTTTCGATATTATATAAAAAGTCGAAAGGCATGTGCATACGTACTTGAAAATACGAATGAAGTCGTATCAATAAATGCATGAATAAATAAAATTTCATTCTATAAAAGTATACAACTAATTTTGTTTTAATCCTAATTAGATAGATTTTTAAGTTTCATTTAATAACAAAGTGCAAAAGATATTTTAAAGAAAAATGCACAGATTTTATAATTTGTGACGAAGACAAAATTTGAGTGAGCTGTATTACCCAAGAAACGTTAAGAAAAACCCAAGAAACGTTTACTGGTAGCAAGAAAAATGCATCGTTACATAATAAGTATGTTTTAACTACTTTCCAGAAATAACATTTTTGATTTCTATTTCTATTTCTAATTTGAAGCGTGGAACACTTTCGGTGAAATATCCAAAATCTCATTGTTGAGTTTTAAGAATGCTAAAATTTGTTTTTCCTTTTAAGGCGAGGCCAAACTACGTTGCTTAAAACACTTCAAAAACAAAACCATATGCTCAAAATTGAAAAAAAAAAAGTATTTGATTTCTTAGTTTTTTTTGTTACGTTTTCGCAATACATTACTGCGCTTCCAATTCTTTGCTGACAAATAAATATCAAAATTCATGGTCCTTTAAATAAATATCATCTGGAAAAATTCAAAAAGATCTTTAGACATTACTTAAAAAAAAACCTTCACTAACCTCTTTACCTTTATTTTCATTTGTTTGCTTTTAAAAGTCTATCTTGAAAGATATCATATTCTGCATATTTTTTTAGTAATTCTATCTTAGCCGGTAAGTTGAGACTTAAGAAATATTTGCCTATAACGGAAAAATTCTTAACCTCATTTCGTTTACTTTACCTCAAATTTCCTTTTTTTAAATGAGCACAGAAACTTAATAAATTTTATTAAAAAAATTACACAGAGAAAAATTAGTGATATATGAGATGAAGTGAGAAATGAGTTTCATATTTTTTAAATATATAATTTAAAAAAAATTTCGCTGTAATATTTTGATAAGTTTAGTAGACAATAGCACTAAAGTTAATAGAAAAAGGAAATATATTTTTATTAAATTTCTCGCATGTGTCTTTATAATCAATAATTGAAAAAAATGTTAAGTATTTATAAAATTGCATAATTATTTGTATTAAAATCATTACTGTAAATTATATAATAAACAATTTTTATAAATTTCGAAAAAATTGTAAAAAATACTAATGCAAAATTTTTGAAGCAATTTTGCAAGAGAAATAATTTCTATTCAATCAGCAAATACAATTTTTTTTCTCAGAATCATTTTTCTAGAAAATGTCATTTACTGTTGACAAAAATTATTTCTATACTAAGATGTAAATTATTTGACGGTATCTTTTGAAGCAGATTTATTTAATAAAGAGATTGATTGATATTTATTTAAGACGCATTGCCTTCGAAAATCATCTTCAAAAACCATGAAATAAAAAACAAAAGAATTCCTAAATAAATAAGCAACTAAATTTAGAATTTTTGTATATAGCTATTTATTCAATAATAAAATGATTCTAAATAAATTAGTTCATAAACAATTTGTTATTTATTGTTCCTAAAAGTTTTATTATATTCTAGAGAAAACAGTTTTAACCAATAAAAAATATGAATTTTCTTTCTCAGAATTTTATATTGCATTAAGATTTCTGAAGCATAATTTGCATTTACTCAAGTGGAAATAAATAATAAAAGGATATAATGAAGCAATGACATTTAATAAAATGATAAGATTACGTATAAATTATATTTGTTTAAATTTGAAGACATTTTTAAAAAAAGACGAAGCAGAAAAAATATTATCTGGAAAAAAGAGCTAAATAAATACATTTAGAAATGCAGAATGTTGCGAATTGAAAAATAATAAAAATAAAAGATGAATAAATTGAAAAGATAATTATTTAAAAAAAAACTATATTAAAAACAACTTTGTTGTTTGTTCAAATCACAGAACTTACACAGAATTTTCGAACACATGGAAATACAAAATAACAGAAGTGCTCAAAATTTTTTTTTGAATACACACAGAAAATAGACCTTTCATCAGTTATTTTCATACGAAATAGAATAATTGTGTTTCTAAGTATTCATAAATGCAAAATATTTTCACAAATCATTAAAATTTAAAAAAAAAAAGTGAAAATTAAATAATTCTCCAGTTTTTTGAAAATGCGGATTTCTAAATGATATAATTTTCGTTGTACTATAATAAATATAATTAGAATGTTTGAATCTGGATATTTGTTAAGAACATGTTGAAAATAAATTATTTACTGAGAATTCAGCAGTTTTTTGCTGCCCATGTGAATCTCTATTCACAACAACAACAATTTTGTTGTTCAGTCATTTTTTTTTAAAATCCATTCTTATACAGAATTATTTCCTTAGAAGTCTTCAAAATTTCACAAATTGCTTTAAAATTAAACTTTTGAAAATACAGGAATTGTATATGCGTGTTTATTTTTATCCAGCGATAGCATAAAAACTTATTATTATTCACATATTCTTTAATAAAGCATTTTTAGCCATATAAAATCGAGGATTTCACTGAAAAATTCAGTAATTAACATTTTAGAATTACAAAATTATATTAAGAAATTTAAATTAACAAAATTAAAATTATTTAAACTAAAAGTTTAATTATGACTTTTTAAAAAAGGGCTTTCAAACGATCGATAAAAATGAATTTTAATTATCTTTATAGATTAAAATATCCTTTCGACAAATAGCTGTAGTCATGATAAAACTCTACCCAGAAAAAACGACTTTAAGGAATTCAAAATAGAAAAAAAATTATGATGTGCCAATTTTCGAAGGATTAAATTCGCTGCATAAACATTAAACACACTTCAGGTAAATTTAAAAAACATAATTATAGAATTCTGAGTTCCTTCAAATTTTTTTTAAGACAATCTAAAAAATGAAAGAAGAAATCGATGAACCAAGAAAATGGGAGAAATCTTTCTTATTTAAAAAGCGTCACTTTTATTAATGCAAAATTTAAGAAAATAGTTAATCCTTAGTTAAAATCTAAATCTACAAACTTATTCAAAGGAGATTTTTGAAGTTTTTCTTTATCACCATTGGCAATCATATTCTAATTCTATCTAACCTATTTCTTATCGAATGTCCTTAAATCTTTTTGAAGTTGAAAAAAATTCTTTAATGAAGTTATTTAAATGGCATAATTTGATTATTTCTAAAGGAAATTATAAAATTCGAATGCATGAAAATTAGAATTATTAGCATGGAATGGATATGTAAGTCATACTTTTATCCAAAATATTATTTTCAACTTAGATAATCGTCTGCACAATAGAAATAGAATAGTGTAGAAAACAGAAATAGAATAGTCTCTTATAACAATACAGAAAAGCAATGAAAAATGAGGCTTTAATGGACTTCTCATTATAATGCAGTAAAATATAATAAAGAATGCAAAAAATGAAACAGGTATAATTCCTTCATATTTATTTAGAACATTTATTCTTATTAAATGCATTTCCAAAACTATACAGTGTTCATTGGATAATATGATACTATTCCTTAAGGAATCCGCCACTTTTTTTTGTGAACTATTGTACCCGGAGAGCTTTAAAAATATCTAATAATATTCAATATTTTCATCGAAAATTGGCATCATATTAGATTTTTTATTTACTTTCTCTTTTCTGCTGAAATCCTCTTATCAGACTTAACAATGCCATTATCTGCCTCTTTACTACATGGTATCTATTACATCTCCATTAGTGTCCAAATACTCTAAAATGGAATGATTAGGCTTAATGGAAAAGTTCAATTCTTTATTATGTTCGAGTTATCAAGCCTTATTTCTGACGTATTTAAATTTATAGTAGGATCTTTTAATTCATACATTTTGCAAATTCCATACAATTGGAACATGCTGTTAAATGCACCCATGGATTGCATTCCATACATTTACCAGAGATTTAATAGCTTGAAGAAGATTTAAATTCAATGGCTTATCATTAGTTTTCATTAATTTTATAAGATTATTGTAGAAAAGGTCACACTCTTACCACTTTTTTTCCCTTGTAGTTGGAAATTTTAAGATAGAAACATAAGCTAATTTTTTTCTAATCATGTTTGTAAAACACTAACGAAAGTTTATTTAATTCTTATTTGCTCTACGTTTATATTTTGTAACTTTAACATTAACTCATTGTGGTGGATTACATATTACTCCAAATAGCGAATTCTTGTTTAATATCGTGTTCAGTATATTAAAATTTCACCCTGGTTATATCGTCATATCACAATATATTTTTTAATTTCTTAACATATTTTCACTTAATCTTGATATTTTCTCATATTAATTACTTCCTGTTTGATTTAGACTTCTAAAACGAAACTGAATTAGAAATTAATTACTTTATTTTAAAATCTAAAATAATTACTCCCGTAATTTAAAGAAAAATCCAATAAAATTTAAATTATCAGCATTATGAAATCAATCTTTGCAACATTAACTTCCTACTTTAATTTCTGAAAGTTTCTCAATGTATAAAAATAATTTAGAAATCTCATGCTTTTATTTAGTATTAAGATAAAAGAAAAGGAGCTAGCTACTTTTAATTAAATTTTAACATCCTGAATAATTTAAAATAATTTCCGAAATCTATAATTTTTAGAGCTTTAAATAAAAAAATAATACATAATATTCTTAAATAGTTTTGAAAATTTCTTATAAAAAAGTTTTCAATTTCGAAATAGTTAATCTCATTCTTTTCAATTAAGGTAAAATGACATTATAAACTACGCGTACTCAGCTTTTCATTGTAAACGAAATGAAACGAATAACAAATTATTAAATGTCTCAAAAAATCTAATTAAGTGCATAAAAATACATACCCTCCTTTTCATTTTAAGATATAATTTCTGGAATAAAAGGCGCATTATTCTATGCTATGTTTGTTACTCCAGCTATAATAGAGTGCCTGTTATACAAAAAATGCATATTTAAGAGAAATTTTTATCAATGTCTTTTACTTCTGTTTGCCATGTTTCAAAGAAAAACTAATTACTTTCCTTTGCGTGGGTGTTTCCTATTTCCCATTTTTCTTTTTCCTTTCTTATTCTCTTCCGTAAAGATTTCTGTGAGATATCAGGTATGCAGTAAATAAAAGAAGCATTCCAGGAAATGATACTGAAATTAAAAGTTTTATCTTAAATTCTAAATTCGAAGGTGGATTTCAGTGAGGCAGAAAATTCGTTTCAGAAGAGTAGCTTTTTCGAAAAGAATTGCTGAATCATTGAAATTTTGCTCCTTCTTTATATATTTTTTTACTTTAAAGTAAATTAAATTTTAACATCATAATAAAAGCGGGCATATCATTGAACCTAGAGATAATAAATTTGGTGATAATAAAGATTGGCAGACCATTAAACCTACAGATATTAAATTTGGCGATAATAAAGGCTAACAGACCATTGAAACTTGAAGTACTAAATTTGGTGATAATAAAAGCGAGCAGACCATTACAACTAGAGATATCAAATCTGGCGATGATAAAGGCTGACATACCATTGAACCAAGAGATATTAAGTTTGGCGAAAATAAAGGTTGGCAGACCATTGAACCTAGAAGTATTAAATTTGGTGATAATAAAGGTGGAAGACCATTGGAACTAGAAGTATTAAATTTGGCGATAATATAGGCTGACTGACCACTGACAGATATATTCAATTTGAAGATAATAAAGTCTGACAGAAAAGTGGATCAAGAGATATTGAATTGGACGATAATAAAGGCTGACAAACAATTAAATTTGGCGAGAATAAAATCTCGGCATATCATAAGATTTAGAGACATCATATTTGGCGTTAATAAAGCCTGGCAGACCATTGGAACTGGAGATATCAAATTTGGCGATAATAAAGCTTGACAGACCATTAAACCTAGATATATCAAATTTGGCCTTTTAATTATATCATGTATAGAAGAGGCGCGATAAGAAAGATACTTCAAAATAAGTATTCACTAAAAAGTAAATCAACAATCAAGAATTTTTCTTTGCTATCTCCAGACTATATATTGCACAAAACCGATTGCAATAAATAAAAATTCAATATTAGGTTTTTTCAGTGATATATCCGTGCAATTGTTTCTTCAATTCAAGCAAATTAGGAAATATTTTTAAATATATATTAGAGAAATATTTTTATTATTTCCGTTACTGGCAATTAATTTAGGTATAAACTTGATTTACAATATTGTGCAAAATAATTTTGAAAATTTAAATTAAAGTGAAATACAAGACTGAGTGGCAACCATAGAATTGAAATGCATCTCTACTAATTATCATCAACAGAACATTATCAAAAATAATCTTTTTTAAGTTTATTTATTTATTTTTTGAAGAAGTAATTATGTGCATAACTGATTAGACTTCATTAAAAGTAAGTTTCAAAAATAGCATCTTACATACAACTTTTTTTGAAGAAAGCAGAAATAAAAATAAAAATAGTAATTTTATGAATATTTTCGAAGATAGCAATAGAATCTTATCTATCTATACTTATAAATAAAGCTCATTGTGTGTGTGTTGGCGCTCTACAGGCCAGGTCATTTGACCTACAGCTACCAAATTTGGCTTAGAGGTCGGAAATGTGCACCTGGGGTCCCATTTCTGGAATTTTTAATTAGAATTTTAATTATTAATTAAAAACTAACTTTCCCGCCAAAACAATCTTCCATTTTCCCCACCGCCAAATGAGTAAGGCTTCAGTTTTTTCCCCCCAACAATAATGAGGCTAGGGTTAACATTTTTCGGCCGATTATTTCAAACGATTCTGTTTATTTTCTTAATGTTTGATGCATTTAAAATTAAACATTGTTAATTAATCCATCTTTCAGATTCATTCTGAAGTACTTTTGAATTAAAATAATGCAGAATAAAGGAAATTAAAAATTTCTAATCTGCATAGCATTACCCCAACTGGCGTAGAAAAATTCATGCATTTGCGTTACCGTAACTGGCGTTGAAAATTCACGCATGCACATTGTGTTCTGATTGTTGACATGACAACCATTATCAACGGATGATTAAAATTATTTTTAGGTTAGTTGCATGCTTTTGTAATTAAATTGTATTTATGTTAGTTATATATTTTTTTGTACATGCTTATAGTTTTAATTAAGTACATCGTTTTTTAAGCAGTTTTTTTAAACCTGTTTTCGACCGATTATTTTAAACGATTCATTTTATTTTCTTAGTGTTTAATGCATTTAAAATTAAACATTGTTAATTAATCGATTTGTTCATGATGAATCTGAGAATATTTTGTTGATAAATTCTTGAGATATTACATAAATTAAGATAGATATTCTTTAGTGTCCATAAAGTTTAACCGCTCAGTGACTCTGTTATCAGTAATCATATTATAAAAAAATGCTTTGTTTCAGTAAAAAATATTATTATATTAATTGCAGATTAATTCTTTCCACTTTAATTTAAAGCATGAATTCAACGAGAGGTAACAGAAAATTCGAGAGATACATATTACGTTATGACTGAAGGTCTTTATAATATTATGAGTGAATTATATGACTATCAAAATTTGAAGTTTTAATATATTGTGATAAAGAATCTATAAAATTTGGAATTGCGTAAAATATTTAATTATTAAAATTTAAACGAACATTAAGATTGGCGAACCGGCTGGTCGCCAAAGGCGGCTAGTACTTATAATAAAGCTCAATGTGTGTGTGCGTGTGTGTGTTGGCGCTCTACAGGCCAGACCATTCAACCTACAGCTACCAAATTTGGCACGTGCATACCTTGGAGGCCGGGAATGTGCACCTGAGGGTTATTTTTTCGAATTTTAATTAGAATTTTATTTATTTAAAATAAAGCGAAATTTTGGCGTGTTTCTGCTATAACGTCCGAAAATATTACGGCAAAAAAAGATTTTTACATGAAGTTAAAGATCAAAAATTTATCTTTTAAATAATATCAATGTTTTAACCTTAAAATTAAACTTCTATTTTTAATGAATTTTTAAATAAATATTTTAACTATATTTTTCAACAATTTTTTTCTTACAAAATAAAAATAAAATTTAAGCTGCACGAGCACGTTTCGCATTCATGGGGAAAAAAATTAGCTTTTTTCAAAGTGTTGACATCACATTGATTAAAGCTCCAAATAAAAATAAATTAAATCTTTTTGGAAATGAAATCTGCAAAAATATAATTTTCGGCACGAGTCTGTAGGAAATGAAACAAATATGAAATATTATTTTTCCTAAAAAATAAATTCAAGAAAAATTATTTTATGATCTTTTACACTCTCTATATTTATTAATCCAATAAATCAGTTTTATTTTAAGGCAAGTTTTGTTTAATATGAACAGGATATCTATTCAAATCAGGGCCACACAGCTAATTTGTAAACCTTTAGTGAGACACAGATCTGCTAAAATGGTCTAAATGGAAAATGATTATATTTTATGCAACTTGATTCAATAAATGCTCTAATAAATAACGAATTTTTGATTTTACATAAAGCTTCTGCTGTAGAAATCACGATTAACAAAATGTTCTTGAAACACTAATATTTTAAATAAAAAGAGTTAATTTACAATCAACTAAATCAATCACTTAAACTGACTGCTTAATGAAAATTTGAATATCACTATTCAATAAAAAAAGGATAATTTTAGATTTTCCATCGATCGTTTCAAAGAAAATACGCCAATTAGCGCGCAGGTTTCTCAAGATTCATTGGCCTAAGATTATGAAAATGTTGAGCTTTTCTAAATTTTTAACATTCAAAACTTCATAATTAAGACTTAGTTGATCGTGGAAAATAGAAACATTCATTCATTTATTTAAAATTTGGTGTGTCCAGAATATTTATAAGAATATGATACCTTACTGAATTAAATTTAGGCTTCATAATTTTTGAAATATATTTATAGACCGGAACAAAATATTATTATTGATTTCATTTCAATCCTTTTGAAAGCAAAACTAAAAACTGAATTTTATGCTGAATCTGAGAAATGTTTGTTGAATTATTCTTTGAGATATTACATAAATTATGAAAAATATTTTGTAGTTCACATAAGACTTAAATACCGAGCGATTCTGTTTGCAATAATTCAATAATAATAATAATAAATAAATAACAATAAAGATGATAAATAAAATAAAACGTTTGGTTTTAGTAAAAATATCTTTATATTAATTGCAATTTCATCATTTCCACTTTAAATTAAAGTTTTACCGGAATTGACAACAAATTAGCAAAATATATATAGTAAATTGAACGAAACGATCTAAACAACAGTATAAGTTTGGTATGACTATTAAAATTTGAAGATTAAAAATGTTTTGTTTGAGAATCTATTAAGAGACCAGTTACTTAAAATATTTAATTGAAAATTGTAGCGAGTGGTAATACTGGCGAACCGGCTGGACGCCAAAGGCGGCTAGTTAAGGTAATAAAATAGATTATGCACTCGGCGAATAGGATCAAACGTAGATTTACAGAACAAGATTTTAAAACTTTTATACAACTAACATTTTGTACCTTTTATTATTTTTTTTATTTAACCTTAGAATTTTAATGATCTAACGCAAAACCCCATTTATACGCGGTACGATGCAGAGCGTCAACAATGTTGTCGTATTAATAATGACGCCAAAAAAATCATACAGATTTCAGACATAGGGCGGCGATGGATTTTCAATTATCGAAGAACTCCGAATTAATTAAAAACTACCACTGCCAAATGAAGAATAAGTAATTGAGTAATCTTATAACAAAAGTCTACAAGAATAATAAAAAAGAGAATAAAACATTTTCAACTTACAAGATGTTATATAAATATTTGAAAGTGGTATATGAACCATCTGAGTTTGCATCATATATTCACCCAAATGAAAAAAAAAAAAAAAAGAGGACTGTTAATGAAAGGAGTTTTAGAGACTATAGAGTTACAGAGTGTTATGTACACAGTTAATTCTTAAAAAAGTGGTATAAAACGTAGAAATTAAAAACTTTCCTAATTTTGGTTGAATTAATATAATTATTTTCCAAATTTGAAATAATCCTTACCCAAATTAATTTTTCGAAGTACGATAGTGTTGTTCATACAATGTACCAATGACGTCGGCCCTTCATTAACGCACGGTAAGGTAAGGTAAGGTACATATAATCGGATTATTGTAGAAGATATATTACAATACACGGAATTTCAGAATTACTCCTGAAACCATTAATCGTCGTGCTCGTACCTCATACAAGCATAGAATCATCATTCCTCAGACTTATAATCTGGCCTTAAATCTTTCTAAAATGCTATAATTCGGCACAAAAAAAATTGGGTATAAATCGGTAACATTAGTATTCTATGAAGGCATCATCTAACTGTTAATAAACCATCGAGAGGGGTCTTCCAGAACCTTCTCGAATCAAACAATCTTCTACAATCAAATAAATGCACTTGTATATGATTAATCGTATGCCACTGACCATCAATAGTAATGTTATAGCCAAAAAGCGAACGATCTTTGGTAATTAATCGCTGGAAAGTCCTTCGTACAAAAGCATTAGAAGACCAAATGCGTTTTTTGGAATTCTCATCTGGCTGATTGAAAACAAAACTTGGTACAGAACTATCATTACAATTATAATATCGTACACCAAATTTAACACATTGAAAATCCCATTTATACGCTTGTAAAAGTACAGAATAAAAGACGGTCCAAACCTTCATGGATTGGTTTCCAAATCTGATACATGCATACATTCAAATCTGTGTACCGAATTTTATCTAACTATTTCTCTTCGTTTTGTAGTAATTGTGTTTGAATTTATATTCGAATAGCAGGGCAGACAGACTTCATCTGAATGGATTTCCTTCAAACTTTAATAGAAATCTACAAATTTGTTGTAAAGATCATATATTAAATTTTAACCTTTTATTCAAAGAATGTTTAAGCTATTGCATTCACAGATAAATGAAGATGTATAACTCCAAAAATATGTTTGAATATATACGAAATTTAGAGATTCTTTAAAATTTTGATTTTTTTTTATGACTACAATACTTTTTGCTTGTATACTTCGTATATGTGAAAGTAAGAATGCAATACAGTTAAGGGGTTAAAGTCAGTTTCGCTTCAATTTTACTATCAAAACCTAGCGAATTCTTTGATTGCATATGAGTAAGGAGAAGAACGGCACAAAAAGCGTAACTGCACATTTGTAAATAGTAATGTCCACATAATGCTATTTTTAATAATACTTTGGATTTTATAGGTTTTCATCATTTGCTCTGCTTATTGCTATTTTTATGTGCCATTCATATGTCATAGCACTGTATTAAGTATAGCATTTTCTGTATTTACACTCGCACAAAAACTCTATCACTTCCATTCAGTTGAAATTAAATGAAATATTGCATTCACACAACCATGCCCTCCTGCAACGTATTTCATATATTTACGACAAGTCATCAACGTTTGTAGCAGTTTGAAATGCTATGAGCATTAAATTTTATTTTATTACTATGGGTCAGTTCATAAAAAATGATACAAGTTTTGAAAGAAGTTCAAAAGAAAGAAAAACAGAAGAATTACAACTAACATAATGTCCAAAATTCTTTGGTGAATAAAAATGGAAAATAAAAATAAAAGATGACATGTAAAAAGAAAAACTTTCAAATAAAGAAGAGTTTTCCATCATGAATCCAGTATCTTTTATGAATGATTTAAGATATGAGCAAGTAATTACTAACTCAACTAGTTACTAACTAGTAATAAAATAATCCAAATAAATGAAAATGAGATTAACAAACATATATTACGCAAAAGAAACTCGAAATACATCGTGCTTTAGACAAACTAACAGATCTTCCAATCAACCTATTTTTTTAATAGGTTACCAATTATAGACACAAATATTTAGTAATGTAAAAATTAGTAATATTTATAAGCTGGATAAAATCTCGAATTGCATGAGGCGTCTTATTAGATGATTATTGCAAAAATCGTTCAAAATGACACAGGAAGCTGACTATTAAATCTATGGCTACAAAATTCGGCACATAATCAGTTCTTGGGAAGTACAATCTCGGTGAGAAAGAGTATCTCTTCACTTGTACTAGGTTTTTCGTGCTAGATATGTGAATCTATTTAAAAATATATTGTTAATATTAATAGTTTCTTAACAACTAGCGCAACAATAAAATCCTTTTCGTTACCTATTAGAGGAACAAGTAGTCAGGAGAATAGAAAAAAATTATAAGCGTCAAAAAATGGAAATTCGAGATTTTTAAATTTCTTCACGTTTCAAACCTCACCGACTCTAAAAAACATATGTACTTCTGTGTGCCTATCTAAGAATACGATAATTTGATTTAGGCAGATGATATTGGAATATTGTTTTCACGCCAAATTTGTATATTTCTATCAAATTACGAACGAAAACCGCTCGGAGGAAGCATGTTCGGCTGTAAGAATATAATTTATCACGATAACTACAAAATGAAGAGAGCTAGATGCATAAAATTTGGAAGACAGGTTTCACATCTAAAATATAAATATTTCTAATTTGTATCCAAATTCATCAAGGAGTTGACTTCTGTTGGTCTGTACTGTCAAAAGAATATAAACGTCATGACTTAAATATATGCAATTTGAAATGCGATTTTGGGGCTGCAATTGCAGTTTTGTGTCAAATTTTGGTTCGAATCCGCTGGAAAAAAGGCATAAAAATACATATTAAGTCTTCTGGTATATCTATACTAATTCCATCCCTGCTATTAATCACCGAACATAGCATGTTAATAAACTCTTTCGTAATTATTGTTCGCCCATAACATGCGGTTAATAATGCATAAGTACATCTATTAATGAATATACGAAAAAGTTTCTTGGAGAATATACCCGCTGGTTATAAACAATTAGTTTTTCAGTTAACATATATTTTTTGTAACAATACATGTTGCAAAACTAATTAGAAGTACATTGATATTTCTAGAAAAACGACAGATGTCTAGAGAGACAAAGATAGATATTATAACTGTAAGTACAATTTCCAACATATAAATACAAATTATAGAAATACAATCACTGATAAAATATATTCATCAAAACAAATCTCATCATTCTGATTTTCTCCCACTGCTGATTTTATAAATAGGAATTATTTTCTCGTTCTCTGTTTAGTTATGTAGTTGTTGATAAAATTTAAAGACGAAGTGGTCAGCATTTCTTGTTTGATTTTCCCTGATTTTTTTTAAGTTTCATAAAAAGATGTCTTCTCTTTCTTCAGATGTCTCTAAATTCTCTAAAACGATCTTATTTCATTTTCTTTCTTTTATTTATTTTCAGTATGTTTATAATAATATATAAAAAAATAGTTCAAATTTTATTAACTAAAATCAATATTGAATAAGAAATATAATGCCCAGAACACAAAACAAAAAAAGTCGTTTTCATTTATTAGGTTTCAGATAAGCTTCAGCAAGCACTTTCCCCTTTATTGTAAATATACTAATCAATATATACAACACCAGAAAATGTGTGCCCGTCTAGACAGGCTTTTAGTCTGCCAATCATATCTCAGAATTGATTCTCACAGATTTTAGTATGGAAGATGTAGTACAAAATGTCATGTATACTGGCAGAGTGTTTCAGAATGAAATACTAAGTTTCCTTCTAGTGGGATCTTCCCTATTCATCATGTGTACCAACATCCAAATAGAATCCGAACAATTCCACTAGCAAAAACAAAACCCACAATCCTTAAATGAAAAAACGGCAACGGAAAATTAGTAATAATAACTTTTTGTTTTAAACTGAATGAACTACATCAAAATAAAAGAAATTATTTAGTAGCAGGGAAATTATATTAAGTTTTAATCTTCTAACTATAGAAAATAAAAACACCAGAATGTTGGAAAAATACTTTACCCATTTGTATAATACAATGGAAATTTCATTTATATTTCTAATTCTTCCCTTTTTTGTATAAAACGAAAAATGTTTTATTAATATAAAATAAAAAATGATACGAATGATTTTTATAAGTTTTTATGACAATCCTTTTCATATACATCAAAATGCATATGATGCATTAGATTTTGCTTATTATTTTTTGAAAAATTTATAAGAGAAATATGTACCTGTAATGTATAAAAGATGTAAATAAATGTATTGCGTTTAGTGTTATTTTAAAATTCAGAAGCATTTTGCTTAATGTGGAAGAAATTTTGAAGCTATGCAGAATAAAAAAAATGTTAGAAGAAAATATTAGCTATAATGTCCGTCGATGTTTTGGATATTTCACGATTTATCATAAGATCCGTATTCACGTTCGTTAATACTCAGAGTGAAAAAAAGCAAACATACTTCCGATACTTCTTAAATCAACAAACAATAAGAAGTGAAAAATAAAACAATTCCGGTATAATATTTATGGATAATAAATCAGTTGTTTATTTTATATTATAGGGCTCATATTTTACTTCTAGTTCAAAATAATATTGAATAATTATAATACAAAATTCATGCCTTCGTTTTTGAAATACATAGTGTGATCGATTTAAAAAACAGATTGGGGGGAATGAAACAGTCAATTTCTTTAATAAAACAGGACCATTAAAGCTGAAAATCATAAAAGTAATGAGAATTGAACCGTAGCTATTCGTAACCTTTCACAGAACGTTAAAACAAACTTATTTTCACTAATTAAGTCGAATGACGACATTCTGAAAAAAAATCAAACGAAATCTTTCAGGAAATATATATACTTATATGTGTAATAAATTAGATACAATGATTTTCTTTTGTCTCTACAGAATGTTCCAAATGTTGAATAAGCTGTTCTTGAAAATGTGTTGACCAAGAATATGAATGATGCATCTAGAAACAAATCGCAACTGTTTTTAAGAAAAACGAATTAAACCAGATGAAGTAGTCTCCTTCAAACTTTCTCTAAGCTTTTTGTAATAACGGTAAATTTGTGTTTTAGACGAGATTTTCACCCAAATGATTGAAATCAAAGCTTGGCACAGAATTACAAAGCAAATAAAACACAAACCCACATACAAAATTTGATATATTTACAAGCTTCTGAAAGTACAAATCGATAGACATTCTACTCCTGGTTGGATTTAGCCCAAAATTCGGTAGATGTCTAGAATATCGATGTTAATTCTGTGTATCGAATTTTATCTATGTAGCTTTCTTCATTTTGTAGTTCTCGTGTTCATTTATATTTGGACAGACAGACTTCCTCTAAATAGATGTTGTACAAAATTTCACAGAAATATACAAATTTAGTGAAAGCCATGTACCAAATTTCATTATTCTGGTTCAAAACGTTTTTGATTTATCTTTTTCACAGAAAAACAGACAGACATTTTCCGAAAAATTAGGGTTTTTTTTTTTTTTAATCAAAGAGGTCTAAAACACGTCTAAATTTTGAGTTCGAGTGTGTGGACGACTTCACTCTTTCTCTATAATTTATATGTGAAAAAGTAAAAATTATACAGACATTAGAACATTATAATATCATAGATTACTTAAGTAATCTTGGTGAAAATACAAATTTTTTTAAACAATATATTGATAAACTATAAACATATCATGGATTATCATTGATTTCATGCTCTATTCTACTTGAGAATGAAGGACCAGCAAATTGATGAATCTGTTAAAAATTAACAAAATTTAAAAAATAATATTCAGTTTTTTAAAATAAATTTCCCTGTATTTCCTCCTAATTTATTTTCGATTTCCCAGAATTCCTTGACATTTCCAGGTTTTCCACTTGTTCGGCCCTCCTGTATAGACATACACCAAAAAATTACAAATACTGTTTCATGTCAAATAAAAGAAGAATTCGGGAAAAATACGGATTATTTCATTTTCGAATTGCATAACTTAACTAACTCTTAATCTATTTATACTTATAAAAAAAGCTCAATGTGTGTGTGTGTTGGCGCTCTATAGGCCAGGTCATTTGACCAACAGCTATCAAATTTGGTACATGTATACCTTAGAAGTCGGGAATGTGCACCTGGGGTTCCTTTTTTGAATTTTTAATTACAATTTTAATTATTAATTAAAAACTAACTTTCCCGCCAAAAAATCTTCCATTTTCCCCACCGCCAAATGAGTAAGGCTTCATTTTTTTTTCTCCCAACAGTAATGAGTCTAGGGTTAACATTTTACGGCCGATTATTTCAAACGGTTCTGTTTATTTTCTTAATGTTTGATGCATTTAAAATAAAACATTGTTAATGAATCGGTCTTTCAGATTCATTATGAATTTCTTTTGAATTAAAATAACACTGAATAAAGGAAATTAAAAATTTCTAATCTGCATAGCGTTACCCCAACTGGCGTAGAAAAATTCACTCATTTGCGTTACAGTAACTGGCGTTGAAAATTCAAGCAAGCGCATTGTGTTCCGATTGTTAACAATATTATCAACGAATGATTCTCGATTTAAATTATTTTTAGGTTAGTTGCATGCTTTTGTAATTAAATTGTATTTATGTTAGTTATATATATATTTTTTGTATATGCTTATAGTTTTAAGTACATCGTTTTTTATGTAGTTTTTTTAAACCTGTTTTCGACCGATTATTTTAAACGATTCATTTTATTTTCTTAGTGTTTGATGCATTTAAAATTAAACTGTTAATTAATCGATCTGTTCATGATGAATCTGAGAAAATTTTGTTCACAAATTCTTGAGATATAACATAAATTAAGAAAGATATTCTTTAGTGCCCATAAAGTTTAAACGCTCAGTGACTCTGTTATCAGTAATCATATAATAAAAAAAATGCTTTGTTTCAGTAAAAAATATTATTATATTAATTGCAGATTAATTCTTTCCACTTTAATTTAAAGCATAAATTCTACGAGAGGTAACAGAAAATTAGAGAGATACATATTACGTTATGACTGGGGGCCTTTATAATATTATGAGTGAATTTTATGGCTCTCAAAATTTGAGGTTTTAAAATATTTTGATGAAAAATCTATTAAAGTTGGAATTGCGTAAAATATTTAATTATTAAAATTTCAACGAACATTAAGATTGACGAACCGGCTTGTCGCCAAAGGCGGCTAGTATTTATAATAAAACTCCATGTGTGTGTGTGTGTTGGCGCTCTACAGGCCAGACCATTCAACCTACAGCTACCAAATTTGGCACGTGTATACCTTGGAAGCTGGGAATGTGCACCTGGGGTTATTTTTTCGAATTTTTAATTAGAATTTTATTTATTTAAAAATTAAGCAAAATTTTGGCGTGTTTCTGCTATAACATCCGAAAATATTACCGCACAAAAAAGATTTTTACATGAAGTTAAAGATCAAAAATTTATCTTTTAAATAATATCAATGTTTTAACCTTAAAATTAAATTTCTATTTTTAATGAATTTTTAATTAAATATTTTAACTATATTTTTCAACAATTTTTTTCGTACAAAATAAAAATAAAATTTAAGCTGCACGAGCCCGTTTCGCATTAATGGGGGAAAAAATTAGCTTTTTTCAAAGTGTTGCCATCATATTGATTAAAGCTCCAATTAAAAATAAATTAAATCTTTTTGGAAATGAAATCTGCGAAAATATAATGGCACGTGTCTGTAGGAAATGAAACAAATATGAAATACAAATTTTTTCTAAAAAATAAATTCAAGAAAAATTCTTTTATGATCTTTTACACTCTCTATATTATTAATCCAATAAATCAGTTTTATTTTAAGGCAAGTTTTGTTTAATATGATCTAATCAAATCAGGGTATCTATTCAAATCAGGGCCACACAGCTAATTTGTAAACAGATCTGCGAAAATGGTCTAAATGGAAAATGATTATATTTTATGTAACTTGATTCAATAAATGCTCTAATAAATAACGAATTTTTGATTTTACAGAAAGCTTCTGCTGTGGAAATCACGATTAACAAAATGTTCTTGAAACACTAATATTTGAAATAAAAAGAGTTAATTTCCAATCAACTAAATCAATCACTTAAACAGACTGATTTATGAAAATTTGAATATCACTATTCAATAAAAAAAGGATAATTTTAGATTTTCCACCGATCGTTTCAAAGAAAATACGCCAATCAGCAAGCAGGTTTCTCAAGATTAATTGGCCTAAGATTATGAAAATGTTGAGTTTTTCTAAATTTTTAACATTCAAAACTTCATAAATAAGTCTTAGTTGATCGTGGAAAATAGAAACATTCATTTATTTATTTAAAATTTGGTGTGTCCAGAATATTTCTCAGAATATGATACCTTACTGCATTAAATTTAGACTTCATAATTTTTGAAATATATTTATATGCCGGAACAAAATATTGTTATTGGTTTCATTTCAATCCTTTTTGAAAGCAAAACTAAAAACTGAATTTTATGCTGAATCTGAGAATTTTTGTTGAATTATTCTTTGAGATATTACATAAATTATGAAAAATATTTTGTAGCTCACATAAAACTTATATACCGAGCGATTCTGTTTGCAATACTCATATTCAATAATAATAATAATAAATAAATAACAATAAAGATAATAAATAGATTAAACGCTTGGTTTTATTAAAAATATCTTTATATTAATTGCAATTTCATCATTTCCACTTTAAATTAGAGTTGAAGTTTTACCGGAAATGACAACAAATTAGCAAATTATATATAGTAAATTGAACAAAACGATCTAAACAAAGTATAAGTTTGGTACGACTATCAAAATTTGAAGATTAAAAATGTTTTGTTTGAGAATCTATTGACCAGTTAATTAAAATATTTAATTGAAAATTGTAGCTAACGGTAATACTGGCGAACCGGCTGGTCGCCGAAGGCGGCTAGTAATAAAATAAATAAATAAACAATGATCTTAGCTATCATCATAATACCCTGTAAAACAGAGATTAGTATTATGAATTATTCCATAATTTTTCTGCAATTCTTCCTTAAAAAATAACTACTAAAACTATTAATTAAAGAAATACTATAAAAAAGTAAAATCGTATGAAAAGGGATTTTCTAATTTGAATAGGATTGCGCAATGCATTCTTGTAAGTTCACAGAATTTAAAATTTTTTCAAATTCTATTAATTTATCTACTTTACTTTTAATATCATTATTATGTTAATTATTTTTCTGAAAAATTTTAGCTATCGTTTGCTCAATAAGGGGCTTTATATGTTATTTTACTATATTAAATGTATTTGTTGTATTACTTTTTACCTTCCGATAAGGTGCATTTTATTGGCTGAGGAAGAGAGAGAGAATTTACAAAGGAAAAAAATCGTATTTTGTATAAATAATACTTGTAAAACATACCTTTCATTACACAATTTTATTTTATGTTTGGGTATTTTATAGAATAATTCAAAAGCTTTCAGAAATTTAGAGCTAGTTTACCGGAGTTATTAAAGTTTAAATACAATAACACAATTTCTTAGACTCACAGTAAAATAATGTATAAAGCTTCTGTACAATCCAAATCAATGTTTCTTTTCTTATAGGGTGACCTTGTTACATATTAATTTTAATCCAAGTTAAAAAACTTTTATTATTTAATAAAATTACTCTACTGTTTCATCTATCTCCATTACTTAGAATTAATATCTTAACTAAAATTTTTACGAGAGAATATATCCGCAACAATAAACTAGGTCTTACTGTATATAAATGAGTCAATACTTACTGTATTGATAAATCTTAATATTTATTAATTTAAAGATAATAAAAGTAAATTAAACTGTTTAAAAACCTTTAAAACCTAGTTTAAATATAAAAATACCGATGAAAGCAAATCCAATGAATCTACCAGAATTTAATATTTTCATATTAATTGATTTTCATATTAATTTCTCACGATTAATCAATTTCTCATTAATCATGAGAAATTGATTTGAAACCCTTGCCTAAAAATAGCGAATAATGGAAATTCCATTAATGTAATAAAATATTCGTCAGCCATATTAAGAATCAGGATTTGGAATATCATTTAAAATAAATGATTTAAATAAATTGAGTAAATGGTTAATTCAATTTTCTTAAAATGAATGTTTATATATCTAATTTCAGTCTTATCAATTTCCTTTTAACTAGCACAGATAATTGCGAAATATTATTAACCAAATAAGAATTGTTTAAACAATTTAGCACTTACACAAATATTACTTAAACATAACAAGAAAGAGGAAACTTTTATAAAAAGTTATGCTTTTAGGAAGCACGAATTTTTAATAAGTCATTTTGAAACTCATAAAAATTTTACACGTAACGTAACATACTAAAGAATGCTAGAAAGGGCGATCTCCGAACGTTTTGTTTTTTTATATGAAACAATCAAGACATTACAGCGGAATACAAAGCTAACTTACATCAATTTGCAATTCAAACTAAAGCATGATGGGAAAACCTTTTCTTTTCCTTTTCCTTTTACTTTTAGCAAGGAAGTTTGTCTCTTTTTAGAGTGAAATTTCTTAAGAAAATATTTGCATCTCATGCATATGGAATAGGACGAAAGAATGCTTTGGATTTTAATTTGCTACCATTTTCTTCACGTTCTTTTTGAATCTGGATAGTTTTCGTAATTTGTAACAAAATCGTTTGGAATAAATTTATTCAGAGTGGAAAGCAATGATTGTAAATGTCGTCTGTTCAGAATTGAATAATTCAAATTCGAATATGGTTTAAAATAAGATTTAAAAAATTCTTTGAAATAATAAATTTCTCACACTTTTCAATTTGGATTTATAAAAGATGTAAACTAAGAGCAAAATTGGGGTTCAGTTTAAACCCTAATAGCACGGGATACAGTTGACAATATCTTCAAGATCTCTTGTAGTATTTCGAATATTTAGTATAGAAATATATTTCAGAATTTTTGTGCGATGAGGAAAGGAATAAATTAGATTATTTTGAAATATTTTAATAAATGACACATATAAGAAATATGTATAATAAAGTAATAAAATGAATATGTTTTTAAATAATTTCCATCATAAGTTGAATTATCTGAATATTTGAATGTTATATGGCCAGCGCAATAACATTTATCAAGTAACTATAATGTCATAAGGATTCTCTCTATTACAAAGTTTTTATAAAGATGCTCGCTGTCATCTATCATCAATAAATATTTTCTAAACTTTTAATGACATACATATTTTTTTCTTGAAAAAAAAATGCTTTAAGTGATGTAAAATTATATTTTATATTATGTGAGTTAATAAATGGACCGTCGAAAAAATTACAAATGTAAATTGTTATAGAGTTATTAGTTATATTTTGCAGAATATTCTTGGCAATCTAATAAAAAAGCTTACTGAATTTTGAAAGTTTGAATTTGATTACCTTAAACCAATCAACGGCCATCTCTAACAAACCCCACCCTTTGACTCAATCTTCTGACTAAAATCATCTAAAATAATGATTTTTAAATTTTTTAACTCGCTCATGTTTATTCACGGAAGCATTGAAATGTCTTAATTCAAATGTAGGAATATTAAAAATATTTTACAGAATTGTAAAGAAAAATTGCATAAAAATTTTAAATTTTAAGTTTTTTATAATGCATTTATTGATTTAAATATTATAAAATATTATATCAAATCCTCAATGACAATTCTTTGAATGAAATAAATTTTTATGTCATTTTAAAGCAATTTTTAATAGGTATGTATTTATCCACAATAGTTTAAGAATCGGATATTGGGTCAAGTTTAGAATGAACTTTCAATAGTGTTTCATCACATTCTTGATATATCGATTAATCAAATTCTTGGGATATCTACTACCGACATTTCAATTTTTTTAATCCAAGTAACAATTAATTGACTTATTCAATTCATTTTTAAAATATCTTCAGAATTTATGTATTTTATTTTCATGAGAATGCGTTAGAATGTATTTACGCCTTGAAAAGTAATGCGTTTCAAGTTAATATTTTAGCTGTTTTATTTCAGATTATGCAAGGAAGACAGTTAGAAAAGAATCTAAAAATATTCATGAATAATATTCAAGCAAACCATTTTGTGCGCACTTAAAACTTCCGAGATTAAACCAGAAAGACCATTACATAAATCGATTTTTTAATGTATTACACTGAGAAATGTCCGAAAAAGTAATCGCAGGCCACGTTTTCGTTGAGGAATATTGGCTAAAAGGACGTCAAACTCGATATTGTAGACTCTTTTTTTTTGTATTATAGATTGATTCTCTGATGGGATGAAAAATTCTTTATTTCTTTTTCTTGCTAGAACATTTTATATTAAAATATGCTTATAGTGGAATTTGTTGAATGTTGAATGAAGCTAAGGCATGCACAGTACACTAAGTAGTACTAAAAAATACACGTCAAAAGAAATTGATTTCAATAGAAAATATATCATGACTACATAACTTCGCTTCATATATGCAAGCATATTTTATTGCTGACAAAAACATGAATGCAAATTATTATTATTTTTTATTAGAATGTCTATAAAAGAATGATTTGTTTGATATTGAATTAAAAAAAAGTACTGTAGAACGTATGTTACGATATGTAAACTTAAGAATAAATTGCGAATACATTTTATTATTTAATAAAAGTTTTGATTTGCCTTTTGAAAACACTTAGTGAATGACTAAATAAAATAGCAAGTAAACTTAAGGAATAAGAGATAAAACAATGCATCCAATGCTATATATGGATAAAACTGTATGCTGATGTGTAATTGAGTACGAAAATACTTTCGCTTTATTTGTGCTTAAAAAAAATAGGCGGTCAAATTTAAGGAAGCAGTTTCTTTAATAAAACCTTCCAGTTCTAATATGCTATCTTTTATTATTAAAAGTGTTTTCATTAAAAATGTATTACATTATTTTGAATATTATTTATTTAAAAATTACAAGAATTTGTAAAATAATATGGAAATTAAATTATTATTTCCAATAAGGTAATTTTCCAATTTCAGTGTGGTGTGAGAAAAGATTTTGTGCGATAATATGCTCCAAAATTATCAAAGAAACAAATGGGAACTGTCTCCCTAAAACTTTCTCACATACTTTCTAATAAAAATGTTATCATCCTTTCATCACTCAGTAAAAAATTATGAAAAGTCCATAAACGCCACGAAGGCTGACAGTTTTTCTATTCAGTCTTGTATAAGAGAGTTGAGCCGGCGTCCTTGCATAGGGGTAGTGCATCTTCCCCGTTATCTGGGGGTCCCGGATTCGAATCTCGGTTCGGGCATGGTTGTTCTTCATCTGTGTTCTATCTGTGAGGTGTGTGAATGTGCCCCACTGTAAAAAGGGGTTGTGCGAGCGAGTGTGTGAGTTTCATCTTTATATGAACTAGAAGTCAGATTTCTGCCTTCGGATGCTCAGGGGTCTTTACCCTCAGAATCTACTGCACCCCCTTTCCGTGGTAACGCGGACACGACATCATCCTCATCATATGAGAGTTGTATTTTTTGTAGAATAGTAAAAGTACAACTACTTGTCTATTAACTTCATGTCACAGGTGAACAAAAGTTTAAAAAAAAGTCAATTAGCGAGCAATTTTTGACAATATTTTTAGGGCTATTAACCGCTAACTTGTATTAATACACAAGTACCAGGAAACCAAATGTGCATTTTGGACGTCTTTTTTACGATTTGTTAAAACCAAAATCTGACACAAAATTACAACTGTAGACATAAAATTACATGCTAAATTTAATGTATCCAAGTCATTTCGTTTTAATAAATTTACATACCAGTGAATATACAGATCGAAGAAGGTCATCCTTTAAACGGATCTGGCTCCAAATTTCTTATGCAACTGACTATTACTTATTAAATCTATGCGCCAAATTTTTATCGATCTAACTCTTGACGTTTTGCAGTTACTGTCTTCACTAATACTCGTACAGACAGACAGACTTCCTCTGAATAAATTTTGTTCAAAATTTGACAGCTATCAACAACTTTGGTGTAAAGCCCATACACCAAATTTCTATTTAGTTAAAAGTTATACCGAGATCCTTGTTCACAAAGAGCTATAATTTCAACGATGCGTTTTTTAGATTTCAAGGACGTCTGAAACGCAGATACGTCAAAATCTGGAGTTCGAATTTTTTTGACTATTACAAAATTTTCTTTTCGTATACAAATAAATAAATGAATAAATAATTGCATCGAGATTGATTTTTCACTGCAACGTTTCAGGTTAGGACTTAGCTTTAACGCAATTCTATTTTTTAAAACTATTTCTAATGAACACTTACTATCCATGAATAAATACTACCTGTAATTACCTGCGATATTTGATAATTGCAAATCCAATGGTTTGTCCTATCAAGCATCTTGTAAAATACTTTTTAACTCTGTACTTCTCAAGACACATTTGACTTATAGAATGATTGTCCATAAACATCATCATGCTAAATCGGTTTTTTTTTTTATCTAATATCTTAGTTCCTGAATGGACGATAATTCAAAGAATGTTTTGTACGATGTTTTTCCCATCAATATCTATTATTATGTATCTCATTACAGACCATCAAGAGGTATGATTTATGAACTATGCTGGAAATAATTTCTGATTTTATTTCCATTCTTTCTGCGCAAAATGCATCACTCTATCTTAATTCGTTTACGACTTAGCAATTAAAAAATAATTAAGATGCAAACTTTTGAATCACCCTGTATTTACAAAATTACAGTCATTGTAAAAAGCAAAGTGATGTGAAATCAAAGTAGGGTTCTTACTTAGCGCTGTAGATGGAGGCCTGTGAACACCTGGAAGCTCTTTTCCGGGCAAGACTACTCTCCGGTATGTCCTCATAGACGGCGTGGTTTCGTCGCCTGCACCGAAAAAGAGTGTACGCCAGGGGCAGCAAAAGCAGCAGGGCCACTCCGCCAGCCAAAAGGGTCACGTGCATTGAGTCACCTGAAATTAGAGTGATAACTTCAGAATAAATCAACTTTATGGACAATTAGTCGCCTTTGGTGACTAGCTAGTTCACCTTGAATATTAAATCATTTAGATATAATTTCACATATTGTGAAATTGTCAGGCATTAAGCAGTTAAATGCGTTTTATTTGCATAAATGTCAAACCTAATCTTCATTTGGGTGCGATCGACGTTTCACCGTGTAAAATAAAAAAAAAAATACCATTCGATATAAAAACTCAAAATTTCCTTAGAATGAGAAACAAATGTCATTTAGTGATCTATTTTTTATACTGCCAGTAAGAGTGCTATAAATTAAAAAACAACAACAATTGGATTAAATTCTTTGGTATACAAGATATTTCCTCGTATAATGTATTAGGTTTTACAAAATGAGCTGATTATTTTCTCCAGTATATCGGTTCTTCCCCGTACTTTACATGTATACTAGATTTCTTTGCACTTGCTTTGTATATCAGATATCAGATTAACTATTATTCACTTTAACATTGGTCGAGCAAGTACAGTTGCAAAAACTATAAATATCTTCTAAAAACATTAAAACATTGCTTGCCACGCGTCATCGCTTGACTTTGAATAAGAACCGCGAGAAATACTTCTAAAAATTAGTTCCTTGGTTCCCTTAATTCCCTTACTTTGTATCATACTATTTAACGGATTTAGTTAAAATTTGACATTTTCATGGCCATCAAAGTTTTCTAAAATTTCTCTGAATCTGCACACATCAAAGGAGTTAATTCATATGACATTTCAGTCACATGACAAACATGACTTCGCATGCCATCTAGCATCAAACTGAGCATTACCATGGGTAGAGCAGTGGTGTTAAGATTTTATTCCTATTTTAAAATATTAAATAATACCAAAGTTCAAATTGGTGTTGCAAGGGTTTGATGCTCGAGCCATAAATTTATTTAACTATCTAACATGTCTACCATACACAGATAGAAAATACATTTGATGCCTTGCATTGCTCTTTTTAATAAATATATATATTAAATTTAAAATTAACAGTTCTGAATTTATTGTTAAATTTTAATTGGCGCAGCTTATCTTATACGTGAGTATGAATATATTCCATTCAGAAAATCTTTTGCGTAATAATTAAGTAATAAATACGTAATAATATAATTACAAAACCCATTCAATGCTTTGCGTTGTTCTTATTTTAAAAAATGTTTATTCATTATTCTCATTATTTAATCTATGAAAATAAAAAAAAACCTTGAATTTACAGGTAAATTTCAATTGATGCAAAATACTGAGTAAATTAACATAAATTCATTCAGTTCAAAGTATTGAGCATACAATAATATAACAGATGCATTTTTTTGTTTGCCTTTTTTAAAAATCAGTTTTATGTAACTACAAATAAATTCAAACAGAGAAAGTTTAACTGATACGTAAGTGTCAATCCATTCCATTTTAACACTGTTAAATATAATAATTTTATAGATACAAAACATATTCCATACCTTGCATTGTTTTTATTTAAGTATGTATATAACCTTTATTTTCATTTGGAAAAAGATTCATGAATATAAAATAAAAAAGCTCTGCGTCTACAGGTAAATTTAAAACAGTGCAATGTATTGAATAAATGAATATGAATTTAGTGCATTCCAACTACTAAGGTTATAATAATACCATAGACACAAAACATATTCGATGCATGCCTTTCAAAGTTCTTATTGCAACGAATTCCTTTATTTTCCTTTTATAAATTCGGACCTGCGAATCTATCAATAAACTAAAATAAGTAGAGCGTATTTGAAACGTGAGCACAAATTTACTCCATTCTCATTGTTTAGAACACAATAATGTCACAAGTACAAAACACATTAGATAATTTGTGTTGTTCTTATTAATAATTGTCCTTTATTCTCTTGTTCTAAAAATAAGTTCTATAAAAAGGCCCCACAATCTACCAACAAAAGTTTTATCGTGATAGTATCTCAGTCCAAAACATGGAGTATTTATGTTTTGTAGTACTTGGTGCCAACAATGAAATACGGCGAAAGCGAAATAAAAAGAGAAAAACAAATGAAAAGAGTCTGAAAAGTATTGGATCGTGCAATGTAGTCACTGCAACAGAAGAATCTGAATTCGACTGCAGAAAGCTTCCACTATCGGAAATATTCTTGTTCTTCCCCATATTGATCTTCAGCGACGAGGTAATATTCAGTTGGAACAGGAAACAAAAAAACTTCCTGAATCAGAAAGGTTTTAGCATTCTAATCTCTGAAAGGTGGCGGAAAATTCGATTGGAGTTAGTTTGTTTGAGGATGCAAGCAAAATTAATGAGTATGCACAGTCTATTTGATGAATATAATACAATATCAATCTAGCAATCAATATCTTACTACTTCTGCGAACAATTTATGTAAATAAAAAGGTATTTTGGATACGTACCATATGGATGCTCCACATATACTTCTAAACAATTAGGCCTAACTCAACCATTTTCTGCACACTTATTACTTATTAAAGAGAGGTGAGCCCTTCAAAGTACAAAAATAAATTAAATATTCTTTCAGTTAGAAATCAACCAAAATTTATCATTTTTTTACATCATAAATTTGAAGATTATCCAAGAAAAATATTTTTGCACCATTTTAAAATTTAAAATGTTAAATTCCTATAGACATAAATTTCATTTCTGCGCGATATTTCTTTTATATGTTATTAATATTTTTTAAAACATTAATGAAGACGATTTTAAAATCCGGAAATATTTAGGCTTTTTTTTGAAGAGCAACAGTAAAAGTTTGAAATATTCTATCACTCTTTTTAAAAATATCTCTTTATTTTCGATACATATATTTTACCAATTACCATTTCATTGGTTTTAAAATAATGATTTAATAAAATCGTGAAGTAAACATAAGTTGATCGGTCAAATGAAGACAAGAAAAGAAAAGTTATTGTGAACAAATAAAACAATATTCGACGACAGCAGCGACTTCCATTTGTGAGGAACCACGCCAAAAAACTGCGAGAGGAGAAAATAGAAGACCAAAAAGATGGTCATCTATAAAAAATATGGCAACGGTTTCAAAAATATCAAATTTATTTCTATGCGACCTTTTTCTTCGGTTCCATTACTTTTCTCAAAATTTAATAAATAATAGATTAGTTGCAGACGATTTTACATTAAGAAATTTATAAATACTCCATCGCAAGGCAACTCTGCGATTCGATTACTTCACTTTAATTTTATGATATATATTTTTTTTTAATTCCAGCAATGTCTTATTAATTTCGAAAACATTCAAAATTATAATTAAATATGTTTCTAGATGATAAATCGATTATATATATATTTTAATATTTTATACAAAAATAGTTTTTATGATAAAATATTATACACGAAAGGATTTTAAACTAAAGCAATATCGGGTATATTAACTAAGATTAAATTTCGTTTTATTCTTTCAATAAAGGAATAAATCTAAATTTAAAAAAATAAATATAACAGATTTGTGCCTCTAGTACGAAAGACAGAAGAATTATTATGTTTTAGGGTGATTCGTTTTATTTATCTTAATTAAAAATTATATTTAGTTATAATAATAATGATTGAAAGTTGTACTGTAGATTTTAAAATTACTTTTTTTTATACCTCGATGATTTTGAAAGATCTATGATTCAATCAAAGGAAAATGAGAAAATTTCTATATTAGTTCGAAATTGACCATATATTGTCTTAAATCTGTGTTTTACAGTTTCGATTACATTGTAAAGAGTAACATATCGGTGACGATGATAATCTGCATCTGCACAATGTTTCAGTATACCAAAGATAAAGTGGACACGAAAATGTATTTAATATTTTTGCAACTCGGATATCCATAAATAACCTTCAGTGACTTAGCAAATGCACTTACTAAAACCATCAAAACTATTATTGCAAAATGAATTTAAAACTATTTTTACAAAATCAGCAAAATTATAAAAAAATAATAAAGAAATAAAATTGATATCATTGAAAAGATTATTTTTTAAGTAATATGAAAACAAATTTTATATAACAACATGCTTTAAATTTATATATAAAGTGTTAAGCTTGCATAGAAATCATAAAGTTAAAGATCTGAACTGAAGCAGTGATTGGCATCGATTTTTTTTTTAAATCGATAGTTACACAAACTTTTAACAGTATAACAAAAGAGAAGAATTTATAAAATGGAATTTACATATATCTAACATCCAAACATAGAGGAACTTCCATATTTTCTCCTGGAATCTTGGATTTTTAAATAATTTAAAATCATTTTAAAATATTGAATAAAATTTCTGTATATGGAATGAAAATTTTCGCATAAAAATTGTGTATCTATACAATAATCAAAATATAATTATACTTTGATTTTATTCATAAGAAGGAAAATAAAATAAATAAG
>JAPMOR010029264.1:0-11453 GCA_026543865.1 Argiope aurantia
GCTCATACCTAACTGATCACCGTTCATAAAAACCTCTACCTTGATTGTCTCTAGGATGTTCGGAAAGAAGCCTTTGCCATGCAGCGTTTTTTGAATTACTGAACTTTTATATAATTTTTCTCCATTTTTCAACCCAACTCCGTTTTTTTTAATGAAGAAATTGCCAAATCATTTGGTAGTAAAGAAATATAATTGTTTTCAGTATTTCATTTTTAATTTTCAAAAATTATTCATTAAACGAGATTCAGATTTTACTCTAATTTTGGTAATAAATTAATGTTTACTTAATCTCAATTCAGTAGATAAAACTTTTCGTTTTGAAAACCGACGACATTCGTCGACAGCATTTAATTTGAGCATTCTTTACATATTCACTTTAATTCTTGAACTTGAAAACATTAATTCAGTAATAACGTGCGTCAGTGATTTAATTCATACAAAATAATTATTTGAAGTTTGAATACCCCATTAATTTCAGTTTCTCCTCAAATTTTTAGAATTACTGTTTTATTAACTTAGAACAATATCTGCCACCAAAAATTGAGCAAACACAGGGTTGGGGTGCTTGGAGCTTACATAGCTGAGAAAAAGTCTGATCAAAAATCATTCATCATCGCTTTAATAAGAAAGTGCAATACAAAAAGTCGGTTCCAAAATGTGAAAGTGTAAAATAAAAAAACATAAAATGCAAAGCTAAGAAGCAAAAAAAAATCAATACCCTTAATTACGATTTATAAGCAAAATTTTTATTATTTAAAACTTTGATATTTTCCGAATAACTGCAATTATCTGATGTTGAAATTTCTATTTCAATTATTTTTTATAATTTTCGTGCCTAACAACAGATATTATTAAAATTAATCAATTTTTGGAGGGGGCAGGGTATTTAAAACTCTAAAATAAAAAAAAGAAATATAGAGTTTACAAGTAATAATTCAACCTCAATAACGTTTCTAAATATATTTCTAAGACAAAGAGGTTAGATCGTTCTAAAGAAAAAGAAGTTTAAAACAGTAATCCTTCTTCCTGGCTGTGTATGTGGTAAGTAATGGCGTATAACAATCCTAACGGATCAAATCATAAATGTTACATTAACTTTGCCCTGTATAGCGATTTCAAACTGAAATATTCAACTAATTTTTAATTAATTTCTAATTGGTTAATCTTGAAATTGTATTTTGGCTTAAAGAAATGTAGTTTGATAGAAAAGGTACCATAAGTACTATTGATGTCTCTTTAATTTTATTTATTGCTTCATAATTTCTTTATTAGTTTTTATTTAATATAATTATGCATAATTTTAAGGTGTTACAATACTTCTGTTGACATAAGAATGTGTATTATATCGTCATTAATTTAAATAATTAAAAAATATCTCAAAAAATGAGATTGTAGTCGTTTGTTTTATTTAAATATAAAAATGTAAATAAAAATTGAAATTGGATTTAAAATCATTTTCATATAAAATAGTTCTTTTTACAAAAGTCGCATTATTTTGTTCATTAGATATCGGCTAGATGAAAGTTACAACTTCGTATGTAGCAAAATGTATTTAGAATGCAAACTCCTTAACTATACACTTTTCAGTTTTCAGAGGTAGTTCCTAAAATGTAAGAAAATATAAGTATTAAATTTGAAGGCATTTCTGTGTGCATTAAATGCTTATGTACCACATTTTATTAAATCTCATTTATTATTATTTTTTTGTTGCTTCTTAGTATTGAATGAATTTATTTTTGCTTTTTAATAATTAATAAACTCATAAAAGCATATTTTGGTATTATTCTGCAATATATATCAGTATTTCATGGAACGCTATTCTCTAATAAATTTATTACTAGCGTGTACAGAATTTTGTATATCTGTTAATTAATATTTTTAAGAAGGAATAGAAACTTTTACTTTATTAAATTTAGAAAGTTGCCAAAAAATTCAATAGTTTTAAAATTATATATTGAGATTTAAGATATTCTTTGATTCGAAATTGCATTTATCAAATTGTTTTTCAAAATCTACAGATATGGTGGATCTAAATACTGTAGAAGTAATACGCCTTAATTCGATCAGTCAGGAGATTTATCAGTCTGGCCCAATACCTAAAAATATCTTCACTCTAATAAAATTTCCGAAATCGGAAAATGTTGAATGAGTTGAGAAGCCTTCAATTCAGAAATAAAGAAATAAGAATAAAATAAAAAATATTAGTTAATTTGTCGAATAGTGTATATTCAATATATACTGGAATATATGTTGAGAGTAGATTACTAAAATATAGGTTCCGTTTTTCTGTTGGGAATATTTTTAAAAATTTAATTCATGGCAGCCCATTTATGAATGTCTAATTAAAAAAACTAGCAACCATTTTGAAAAAAAATTATTTTTCAGTAAAAATTTATGTACATGATCAAAATTAGAAGAGATTTATTATTAATATTATTTTTAAATTTGTGAATCTGAGTTTGAGATTTACATCAACTTATAAATTAAAGAAGTTAATGAATTTAATAAAAATGATTTCAGTATGGATCTTGGTTCCGCTCTGTGCTGAGAGATTAAACTGTCATGATAGAAACTTTCATGACGCAAAGCAAGAATTTGATCCATACACTAACTGAAATATTTTCTCCATTAGACACAATCGAAATCTTTGGTCCTTCTCATGGAATAGTCGAATAAGAAAGTCACTCACAATTGCATGCACTCATCAACCATTTGCTACAAATGTTTTTGTATTTTTTTCCACAAAAACGACACATTATTGAATATTTCTTTCCTGGAAATGCTCAGTCATTTCTCTCTTGCGTTTATGAAGTGGACTAGCTTCCTTGCAGTGGGAATTGTTTAAAAATACATATTCTTCAAGCAATTATTTTTAATATTTTGTGTATCGCATTTTTACAATAAGGCGATAATTAACTGCAATTTTTCTGCAGAAAGCCTGTCACTTCTCTGTTTGGAAATTCGAACATAATACTATCTTCAGTATTGTACTTGCGTACATTTACATAATTAATAAACTCGTCTAAAATATTCAGGCCTCTTTATATCACGGTAAGAGCCATTGTGACAGTCAATGTAAAAAACAACAACCTTATAATGAGTGATTTATTTTCCCGCAAGAGCTGCAGGAATAAATAATTGCAAGAATCGCAATCTTTTTTTAAAAGAAGTGAAACAAGTTATTATGGTAGTATAAACCAATAAAAACACTGCTTATGTTAAAAAGACAATTCGTCACCCTTCTCCTATTTTCTAATGAAGGACGGCAGAGAGACTGATTGGACTCTTTTTCCAAAAGATTTTTTTATTGTAACCAATTATTCTTCTGATTAAGTCTAAGAAAAAGGTTTTGCAGTAATGTGCAGTTTGCCTTTGTTTTACTTTTTGTGGGTATTAAGGCACAAATTTTTGAGTCCACAATTTGACTTTCCATTTTGTCTTTTTTTTTCCTTCTGTCAAATGGTAAGAATGGTTCGTTGGCAGAATGCATCTTTTCATTGGTTACGAGTTGATGTCTTGCATCTGTACAGTACCTTTAACAACAAGGACGACATAATTGAATCTGCGATTTTCTGTCTCCGAGATACTTTATTCGTAAAGGAAGAGAATTAAAAACTCGTTACCCTCATTTGGTTCCATATCATTCTGAAAATCATTGTATTGAGTAATACATAAATGCACATAACAAAACAAAAAAATTCCCAAATATTATCGGACAAATGGAAGAATGAAAACTGCTGTGACGGTATAGTTTTTTTGTTTGATTTTGAGTGAATATCTTGGGACAAACCAATGCGCAGATTCGAACGTAATAATTTTATTGAAAGGGCAGCCTAAACAAATATTCACCGCCAACACTTGATTCCATGTTTTGGAAATCAGTATTAGGTGTCCTAGTATTTTAGCAAGATAACAGAAACAATTCTATAATTTGAACCTATTTTCCAAAGTTGCAAAGAAATGATGCTTTGTTGTTCGTATTCAAATTTGTTTGCTTGCGAGTGGATATCCTGCCAAAATTCTTAGTAGATCTTAGAAAACACATCTACTAACATATATATAATATCTTGCCTTCACATGCATTTATTTTCCCTAAGGGCAGAAAAATAATTCGTAACTCTTACTTGTCTCCTTTCATTAAGGGAAATAAAACTGAAAATTTTCTATGTATACTTCACACTCTTCAATGGTTCAAATTAATATTTGAAGGAAATTATTACAGCGTCCATAAACAACACTTTTTGTTCAATTTTCTCTACAAATAAAGAAAAATGGTTTCTTTCATTGTTCGATTCTCCTCATTTCCTAATGGAAATGTTGGAAACAACTTTCACGGTTTACATAATATTAAAAATTAAAAAAATATATATCGACCTTTTGCGTTTCCATATTTTCTTTTCTGAGAACGAATAGCAAAAAGAAAAATTATCTTATTGAACACGAAATTCTTTCATGGTTCAAGTCAATATTAGAAGAGAATTATTTTAGAGGGCATAACAAATTAAAATTTCCTGTTGCCCTCATTTCTCCATAAAAAAAAAACAAAAAAAACTAATAAGGGTTGCCTTTATTGATCGATTCTCCTCATTTTCGAATGGAAATCTGGCAACATCTTTTACGGTTTACATAAAAAGATGCACTCTTTGTGCTTCCGTACATTCTTTCCTGCTAACGAAAAGCAGAAATATAAATTATCTGATTGAATATGACACACTTTCGTGGTTGTAATCAATATTTGGAGATAATTATTTTAGAAGGAATAACAAAATAAAATTGATATTTCCTCTTATTTCTCCATAAATAACTAAAAATTGTTGCTTTCTTTGTTAAATACATATTTCCGAATGGAGATCTTGGAAACATCCTTTACAGTTTACAAAAAACTAAAAATTAAAAAATATATATTTCCACTCTTTGTATTTCCATATTTTCTTTTCAGCAATCGAATTGTAGAAATATAAATTTTCTGCATAAAAATGGCAACCTTTCATTGTTACCAATATTTGGAGAGAATTATTTTTGAAGGCATAACAAATAACATTAATTTTTGCCCTAATGTCGCCATAAAAAACTTAAAATTGTTGCCTTCATTGCTCGATTGTCCTTATTTCCGAATTGAAAAACATCTTTTACAGTTTACATAAAACTAAAAATAAAAATATACACGATTTGCGCTTCCATATTTTCTTTTCTGCGAATTAAGTGTAGAAATATAAATTTTCTGACCTAAAATGGCTGGCACCCTTTCATGGTTTTAGAGGACATTTGATTTTAGAGGGCATAACAAATTAAAATTAGTTTTTGCCCTCATTTCTCCATAAATAACTAAAAATGGTTGCCTTCATTGTTCGATTCTCCTTATTTCCGAATGGAAATCTGACAACATTTTACGGATTACATAAAAATTGGCATTTTTTGTGCTACCATACATTCTTTCCTGCTAACGAAAAGCAGAAATATAAATTATCTGATTGAATATGACACACTTTCGTGGTTGTAATCAATATTTGGAGATTAGAAGGAATAACAAAATAAAATTAATTTTTGTTCTCATTTCTCCATAAATAACTAAAAATGTTTGCTTTCGTTGTTAAATCCTCATTTCCGAATGGAGATCTTGGTAACATCTTTTACAGTTTACATAACACTAAAAATTAAAAAATATATATTTCCACTCTTTGTGTTTCCATATTTTCTTTTTAGCAAACGAATAGTAGAAATATAAATTTTCTGCATAAAAATGGCAACCTTTCATTGTTACCAATATTTGGAGAGAATTATTTTTGAAGGCATAACAAATAACATTAATTTTTGCCCTAATGTCGCCATAAAAAACAAAATTGTTGCCTTCATTGCTCGATTCTCCTTATTTCCGAATGGAAAAACATCTTTTACAGTTTACATAAAACGAAAAATAAAAATATACACGATTTGTGCTTCCATATTTTCTTTTCTGTGAATTAAGTGCTGAAATATAAATTATCTGACCTAACATGGCACCTTTTCATGGTTGTTGCCAATATTTCCAGAGAATTAATTTAGAAGGCATAACAAATTAAAGTTGATTTTTCCTCTCATTTCTCCGTAAATAACAAAAAATTGTTTGCCTTCATTGTTCGATTCTCCTCACTTCCGAATGGAAACCTTCGAAACGCCTTTTAAAGTTTACAGAAAACTAAAAATATCCACTCTTTGTGCTTCCATATTTTCTTTTCTGCGAACGAAGAGCATAAATATAAATTTCTGGCCAAAAATGGCAACCTTTCATGGTTGTAACCAATATTTGGAGAGAATTATTTTTGAAAGCATAGCAAAATAAAATTACTTTGTGCCCTCATGTCTCCATAAAAAAAAATTCTTGCATTTATTGTTCGATTCTCTTTCTTTCCGAATGGAAATCTTGGAAACTTTTTTCTACAGTTTACAGAATACTAAAAATTAAAAAACAATGTATATATCCATTGTTTGTATTTCCATATCTTCTTTTCTGCGAACGAATAATTTTCTGCCCAGACATGGTCTTGTTTCATGGTTTTAATAATTGCAGGGAATTATTCTAGTGGGTGTTAGAAAAAAAAATCCCAATTTTGCACTCTCTGTAAATACAAAATATATGATTCTGTTGCCTTCAATGTGGAGCTATCCATTTTTCTTCCTAAAGAGTATCCTGGAAGTAATGCTTACAGTGAGTTTAGCTTAAAAAATCCACTGAATGCCATTCCATGTTTACTTTTCTGCAAAAGGGCAAAAAAAGTAAAATCTTCCTTCATGACGTCGCAAAATTTCATTTTTTAAATAAGTTTTCAGATATAAAATATATATCATTTTACGGAAAAATGGAGTCCTCTTTTGTACGGATTCTTTTTTCTGGCAGGACATCCTGACATACTTTTTATAGTATACGCAGAAAAAAATAATAAACTGCTATTCTTTAACTTGCTTTTCAACGGAAGGGCAGTAGAAATGAAAATTTTGTGTTCATGGTTTAAATCAATATTTGGAGAAAAAATTAGCAAGCATTTAAAAAAAAATATTTTTTTCCTCTTTTTTCCATGAATAAAGAAAAATGGTTGCCTTCAGTGTTCCATTACCTTTGGTTTCGAAAGGATCCCCTGGATTAATTCTTTACAGTTGACGTAGAAAATTGTTTTCACTGATTGCCATTTCACGTTTTCTTTTCTCCGAGAAAGCAGTAGAAATAAAAATCTACTATTTTGACATGGTACTATTTCATTTTGGAAATCAATTAAAGGATCAAATTGTCTTAGAGTGCACAAAAATGATTAGTGCACATTTTAATTCTCTTTAATGAAGAATGGGTCGGCTTATCCAACTTTATAAATATATATATATATCCACTTTCTGCGTTTCCATATTTTTTTTGTGTGAAGGAAAGCAGAAATATAAATTATCTGATTGAATATGACACACTGTCATGGTTGTAATCAATATTTGGAGATAATTTTTTTAGAGGGAATAACAAAATAAAATTAATTTTTGCCATCATTTCTACATAAATAATTAATAATGGTTACCTTCATTGTTCGATTCTCTATATTTCCGAATGGAAATCTTGGAAACAACTTGTACACTTTACATAATACTAAAAATAAAAATACCCACTGTTGGTACTTCCATATTTTCTTTTCTGCGAATGAATAGCAGAAATATAAATTTTCTGTCCTAACAATTCAACCTTTCATGGTTGTAATCAAAATTTGGAGAAAATTATTTTAGAGGGCATAGCAAATTAAAATTGCTTTTTGCACTGATTTCTCCATAAAAAAAAAAAAACTAATAATGGTTGCCGCCATTGTTCGATTCTCCTTATTTCATAATGGAAATCTTGAAAACAAACTTCACAGTTTACATAATACTAAAAATTAAAAAAATATATATGCACTTTCTGTATTTCCATATTTTCTTCTCTGTGAACGAATAATTTTTTGCCCTATTATTGTCCCGTTTCATGGTTTTTATCAATATTTGGGGGAATTATTTTAGTCTTCGTTACAAAAATTAAACCGTAAGTTTCCACTCTCTATTCTCAGCAAATTAAAACGGTTGCCTTCAATGTGGAACTATCCATTTTTCTTCCAAAAGAGTAACCTGGAAGTAATGCTTACAGTGAGTTTAGCTTAAAAAATCCATTGAATGTCATTCCATGTTTACTTTTCTGCAAAAGGGCAAGAGAAGTAAAATTTTGTTCCTTGACGTCGCAAAACTTCATCTTTTAAATAAATTTTCGGATATATATTTTATATCATTTTACGGAAAAATGGAGTCCTCTTTTGTACGGATTCTTTTTTCGTGGAAGACATCCTGACATACTTTTTATAGTATGCGCAGAAAAAAAATAATAAACTGCTATTCTTTCAGCTTTCTTTTCTTCAGCTTCTTGAAGGGCAGTAGAAATGAAAATTTTGTGTTCATGGTTGAAATCAATATTTGGAGAAAATTATCTTAGCGAGCATTTAAAAAAAAATGCTTTTTGTCCTCTTTTCTCCATGAATAAAGGAAAATCGTTGCCTTCAGTTCTATTCCCTATGGTTTCAAAAGAATATCCTTGAATAAATCTTTACAGTTGACATAGAATAAAAAATTCACTGATTGCTATTCCACGTTCTTTTTTACTAGAAAGATGTAGAAATAAAACTCTGCTTTTATGACATGGTAGTATTTCATTTTGTAAATCAGTTAAAGGATCAAATTGTTTTAGAGTGCGTATAAATGATTAATGCTCATTTTATTTCTCTTTATTGAAATGAAGAATGGATCGGTTTGTGACTTTATTTGATACCGAATTTAAATTTTAGAAATAGTTTTTACAGTTCACATAATACTGTAAATAAAAAATAAAATCCACTGTTTGTATTTTAGTAGAAATAAAATTTTCTGCATTAACTTGGCAGTCTTTCATGGTTGTTTTCAATACTTGGAGAGAATTATTTTAGACGGCATAATAAAGGAAAAAAAAGTCTAGTTTTGACCTATCTTCTTTGAAGAATTATGGAAGAATTGTTGCCCTCAATATGCGATGATCCTTTTTTTTTTTACGAAAGGATACTTTGGAACTAATTTTCAAGTGTGTTTAGCAAAAAAAACAAATTGTCATTTTATGTTTTTTTTCCGGCGAAAGTGCAGGAGAAGTAAAATTTAACTTCCCTGACTGCGCACAATTTCTTTTCCGAAATCAATATTCAAATTATATTTTACTATTATTGCATCCAGTATGCGGTTTTGTTTGCGGGAGGGTATCTCCTGACATTTTTTGTCAGTGTACAGAGAAAAAAAATTCTCCAATGTTTTCTTTCAAATTTCCTTTCTCCAAAATGTCAACAAAATATTTTTTTAGCATCTGACATTTTACCCTTTGTTTGACATTACTATTTGTAGTAAATAACATTAGCTCACATAACGATGATATTCATGTGCAATTCCTGGGACAATATTTTAGTGTTCACAGTAAATAACAATAAAAAATAAAAAAATCCACTATTTTTATTTAGCCATTATTTTCATGAGTTGCAATAATAAAAATTAGATTTGCTGATATGGCTACATTTCATGGATGAAATAATGTAAAAGTTTGTTTTAAAGAAAAATTTGACTTTTCTATTCAGTAAACAGTTTTTGGTGAATACATTTAAATGATGCCATACCGCCAGGATGAAATGGCTTTAATGTATGAAATTACCATTATCAAAACGTGAACATTAAATCATCGAACTTTGCATATTTGTTTAAAAAGAGAACTACAAGAAATGCATAGTTCGTAAGAGACAGCATAGAGTAAAATTGCTGACTCTATTATCATTCTTAGATTATATCTTATTTTAAGAGCGATGAATCTATCGACAAATAAAGATATGTAAATACATTTACTAAAGGTGAATTATTAAAGATTTTTTGTATAAAATATGATGCTGTAATGCAAATAGTCAGGTTTTTGTGAAAATAAAATCTGAAGATGTAATAAAATAGAATTTGAAAAAGTAGAAAAAAAAATATGCAGAAAAAATTAAATATTTAGAAAATGAAATTACATTTAAAAAATGAAATCTTTTTCGTGTTTATTTGTTGAATGTAAGGTGAAGTTTGAGTATAATAGGAATTTAATGTTTGATCTAATGTATAAAGTGTAATATAGTGTTTGTTCTTGAAATGAAGTGCGAAACTTCTGAGGAGTATGCTTTTAATTTAAGCTTAAATTTACAATGCAAAATTTATTTGGCAAGAAAAAATGCTAACACGTTTATTTTATTTAGATATATATTCATTAAATTCTGTAATAAGATATAGAATTCTTGTACATAGAATATAAAGTATTGAGCCAGATTTAATGTTTTGTTCATTTTATTTTTCGATTCCTGCTATAAGAGATAATTCATTAATGTGATTTTTAATTTTTTCATGCGCATTAATGCAAAAATTAATTATTTTGGTTTGCTATTGAAAAAAACAATGGCACAAATTGGTTAAATTTTAAGCGTTACATTTTGCAGAAATTAAATTTTTGAAGAGAAAGTCTTGATTTTTTTTATATTAAATATGCAATAATTCTGTTTTAAAATGAGTTAAATTATAAACGAGTTTTTAAAAACTTCAGAAATATTTTTACATTTAATAGCATAGTTGCGAAAGAATTTATTCATAAATGTATTTATCAACATGTATTGCACATTTGTGTAATAATAATGCTATAATATAAAGATAATGGAGCATAATTTCAACAGCATAAGAATTAGTAATTTATTAAAATATTATGAAGAATAAAAGGAAAATTTAAATATATACTCTTAATGATTGTGTATTATCATTTTTATTTTCGCTCTCCTTATTTTAAACTCACTTGTTTGCAATACATTTTATTTTTTCTTTGCTAAAAACTTGTAATTAATGTAACAGGAAAAGTAGATGTCTTAATTTAATAAAATATATGTTTAAAATAATGAGTTCTATATTTATGCGTGGACTACCTTTGAAAACTGGTTTTTGAATATTTTGAAATAGTCGACTTTAATTGCAAATTGGTACTAAAAATTTTTAATAGGCTATAAATATATTTGAATGAATTAAACACCATTTTTCAAAAATCAAAATTCAGCGTCTTATTTCAGTATCTTAAGGTAATCTTATGTCAACATTGTATTTACAAAATTTACTATATTGTTTTATATACTCTCACAAGGTGACATTTCCTGTCTTTGCGTTTTAAATATTTCCTTAAGGTTTTTCTTTGTAAAAGAACTTGAAATATATCATACGAAGAGAAAAAGAAATAGTTAATTAACAATAAAAATTTAGCAATAAAGAATAATTATAAGTTTTGTAATTAGAATGCAATAATTTTTTTGTATGAAAGGATTGTTGTGCCTTATTATCACATCTGGCCTTTACAGCTTTTAGAAAATGTTATTTACTTAATATAAATTTTATACTTGGTTACTTTT
>JAPMOR010029282.1:0-14736 GCA_026543865.1 Argiope aurantia
TTGTTGTTTTTCTAAAAATTTAAAGTAATCTCATAAATAAAAACAACAAGGGAAAATACTTTTAATAGTTTCTTCGAATTTTCTATAACTATGATAGAACTTTTCTCAACTGATCTTGAAAATGAAAAGCAATATTTTTTTTTAAATCCTTCTTTCGATTCATCCCTCTTTATGGCCACAGTAGAGCAAAGCATCCTGCAATTCTTAAAAATATCTAATAATAACTCCCAATATATTAAAATATTATCTAACATCTTATTACTAATTTAAGGAGTTACTTTGAGGTTAAAAAGGTTACCGAATAAAAATACAAATAATTTAAAAGTTCGAGACGGACAGTAAGATATTTGAAGAGAACTATCACCGATTCACGGTAAGCAGTTCTGACACCAGAGCCGTTACGAGCGATGGACTGGGCACTTGAAGTGTTCTTAATCTCACCGGCGGATGAACAAAAAAAAAGAGAAAAGGATGCCCCATTCAACCCGATATCCGATCCGGTGTTGCGTGCACAGAGGCAAGCCTGACAGGAGTGTCATTTGCCGAGAAAGAAAGCCGTTAAGCCTACTTAAGTGAAGAAAGTTTTGGCTCGAGTCAACTCCGATTTATCCTAACCCGCCCAATAGCCTTTCACTCGCCGCCTACCAACTGCGTGATCTGTCTCCTCAGGGGTTGTATAAAAATTACTAATTATAGAGTACCTTAAATTAAGGAATGGGATAACAGAAACTGAAATTTTCACCATTGATCACTTAATTATTTTGATGTAAAAATGTAAAAGGCCGTTTCTGTAGTTCAAAAAGTCCAAGATAGACACAATTCTAAAGGAAAATTTCATTAAAAAAAATTTGGGGAATATATTTTAAAGAACTATTTAAATATTTCTACAAGAAAAATTTTAAGGTGAAAAGGTTATCTCTAAACTATCATATAAATGATATATAAAGCAATTATACAAAATTCTAAAAACATTTATTAAAATAAGGTTAAAGTATAACGAAAAGAAAAGATGATTCAAATTATTACAATAAAATAACAGAGGAAGCACTAATTACATCATAAATCTGGTGTAATTATTAGTACTATAATAATATTAGTGAATATTTTATTTAATTATGCCGAAAATTGAATTTCTTTCAGAATACATGAACAAATAATAAATGAGCAGGTAAAGAAAGTTTCAAATAACATTAAAACTAGTTTCATGTTAAAATTTATGTATCTCTAAAGTAGAGACTTTCTAGGATATATTTTAAAAAATAGAAAAATAGAATCAGAAAAATAGAATGCAAATTTCTGTGTATATAATGTTTTTCTGTCAAGATATTCGTATTTTAGATAATTTTGTAGGTTTAACTAAATCTTTTCGAACTAATACGAAAATAATAAAAAAGCAGGAAAAAAAATTAACAATTCGAAAAATCAATTATTTTTTTTATGTAAAGAAAAATAAAGAAATATAAAATTTGTATATTTCTAGTTAATAACATATTATTTTTTATAAATATAATTAAAATTTGCATACTGATACAGTTTAAAAAGAACAGATAATAGTAATATGCTAAACATATGTAATTAAAAATTAAATCTTAAATGAAAGTATATTTTTTGAGAAATATGATTTAAACTACCTTCCTCGTTTTAATTTCCAATTTTTAACTCAATATACTTTAATTTTATTTTGATGCGATATCCAGAATTAATTATAAAAAAATAAGATAACATATCTTCTCGTTGGATGATGAAATATCATTTCATGGCTAGTTTCTGATGGCTTTTAAAATCGTTAAATAGTATTTCAGTAAAAAAAGAAGAAGAAGATTCTAAGACATTACAATTTATCTTAAATCCCTTAGTTCCCTTTTATATATACAAAGAAGAGTTAAAGAAAAATGTAGATTTTAGCAAAATCTAATGACCTTCAAATCATATATTTTGCATTTTTACATTAACCCTCGAGTTACAATACAAAGTATTTTTATTGCAAACGTAGGACAAAGAAATTTTTTCGGCTGTCTATCAGATTGAAGCACAGGAAGTTATTTGGTGACCATCCAAACGTTACCAGAAACAGCTAAATCCAGGTTTTCGAGTTTCATTTCTGATTTTCGAGTCCAAGTCCACGGATTAGGCGAACAGTTTTAGAAATGCAGAACTCAAAAAAAGTTTCTTCTGATCAAAAGAATTTTCTTGTCTTTCGGAGAGAACTGAAACTTCCTTGTCAACATAAATGATATCCCATCTTCTATGTGACACGGTTAAGTCCGGAAAATGTTTTTGAAAAATTATTGATATTACAAAACTAGAATTGAAAATTTTATTGACAGAATCAGATTTGACAGGAAGTTATTTATGGCACGGATATTACACAATAAAAAAATTGAAACAGAAGTTCTTTTTCATAAGAAAACTCATGGGAGGAAAAATAAAGTAGTTAATAATCTAATATACATCAAATTTATACATATCATTTATGACAGCATATCTTTTTTTTTCTTTTTAAAAACCATTTTTAGTATTGAAGATACATAATGATATACAAAAAAAAAACTTTGAAAACAGACATTTAAATATTCAGAAGGAAACTTTTATGAATCGACATTCATAACATTTATAAACTGTGCATTTTTCTAAATTTAAATATGCCACAGACTATTTGCATTGTATTAGAATTTACTAATTAAATATCATTTTTAATTTCAAACTGGGTACTAAAAATCGAATTATCAAGATTAATGAATAACAAATATGTTTCAATAATACATTTAAATTATTTTGCCTTAGTTCTTATTCATTAAAAATGATAATAAATTTATTAAATACGTTAGTTTTTTTTATTTAAATAAATTTATATTTTAATTGAAAATGCAGTTCTTAATCACAGTAAGCTTTGTCAGTGCTACATCTATTCGGATAGAGCGACTAAATCTGGTCTGAAGTGAGAGTTCAGGCAGATGAAAAATTGCAAAAAGATTTGTTCCAATTATATGGATATCAATCATTCTGTGACAATTAAAATTTGAACTCATTTTTGATAAATGAAAAAGTTAGTTTTTGATAACTCACTCTTAATAAATCTTCTTTTAAAGAGTATTGTATCAATGCTCTTAAAACAAAATAATATTTTGAGGTTATGACTCTTTTCTTTAATATTTTGTATAAATTTATTTTAAAATTACTTGATTGCTCTTAGTTTTTTTTTATCTAAATATTACAAATTTATTAGGATGGCTAGAAAACAACGTAAAAAGTGTGCATATGGAAATTTGTATTATATAAGAGTTGATAGATTGCGAAGATCAATATTGGACGGTATATTTCTGTTAATAAAGTTGACTAGTTTTCCTTTATTTTAAAGGCAATTTCATTTTTCAAATGATATTGTATCAAAGAGAATCCAAAAATTAATGAGTTATTAATATTTGATATTGCATATTATTCAAGTTTCAGAATTATAGAAATTCAATAAAAGTTAGAAAACATAATTTTTTATATTGATTAATGTGCTTACTCTTTTATTCAATCAAATTGGATGTTCGTAAAGGCCTGGAGGAATTGTTATTCTCAGGACTGGTTATTTTAATTAAGAAGACCAATGACATTTCTTAAAGAAGATTAAAAGTAAAAGTGCTAGAAAAACTTTGAAAAAATATCGAATAAAGTTAACATGGCTTTGGCAATCATTCAAAAATGACGGTAGCAAGTCTCTAAAATTGTCAACAGAAAAAAACCGTGAATCGGATTCAAACCTTCTGTTAGAAGAAAATAGAGCCAATTTTTCAATCACATGCAATTTTTCGTGGTATATCATAGAGAAGAGTATTCCTTGATTGTTTGATGATAGGAGATGTGCAGCATTCTTTTATGATAATGCCAGAAAATAAAAGCAGTTCACTGCCATTACAACACTCCAAAGCCATTCTTTAATCTTAGAATTATAAAGAATGAATATTACACATTATCGAACTATCAAAATCATTTCTAACAATAAATGCAAACCTGTATCATCAACATTAAAAGGAAGTAAATGAAAATCATTCATTGTAACTATTCCTTAACAGCAGAAAATATATCCTTATATATAATAACAATTTAAAACCAAATATTTCAAGAAAAATTTTGATGAAATCAATTAACTGGGATGGAAGTTTCCTTTAATCCATCATTTTTTCTGGAACTATAGATTTGAATACCTAGTTGCTCAATCGTAGAAATAGTTTTACTAAAAAATAATATGAAATGAAATAAAGAAAATGAAACTGTTCCATTTCTTTGACCAAAAAATAGAATAATAAACATTTTCCACTCAGTTACAAAAATTAGATTTTTTTTTGAATTTGACATAAAAATACATTATTCTCTAGGTTCTCAAATAAACAGAAATTCTTAAATGTGAATAGAATGTGGTCTTAAAATTGCATTTATAAGGAAAAAGAAATATATCTGAATTAAAGAATCATTTACTTTAATATCATTTATTTTTTAGCTTGCATTAAAAATTTTCAATATATTTATAGACTTTTAAATTATCCAATGCATTTTATATAAAATCTAGATAAGTGTTAAATATTAATAATTCAATTAAAGTTAAGTGTTTTGGTATATTTGTACATAAACAGGATTCCTAATTTCATGCACTTTAATGAAAATTTAAAAGCTTTTCACGTTGTTGTTGTTGTTGTTTTGCCTCGAAATTAATCGGTCATATTCATCGCAGCTTAATCAAAAAATTCCACCTTTAAAATTTCAGGTACCTCCTTTCAGAAACTGCCGTCATTTTTTAATAGATTATATCATTATTATTCCTTGCCTGAAAGAAGTAACGAAAGAAAAAAATAGATTTAATGGAAGTAGTTCATCACAGCATACAAATGCACATTAACCAGATTAATTAGACTAATGAATATTTATTACTAGATATTTATGGTTTATTAATGGTTGAAAAAATAATTTATTTTAATACAACAGCTCAATCAATACTTTTTATGATCATGCCTTTTAAACTGGTGACTAAACCCATGCAACAGATTCAGATTTAAGCAACCAAAGATTGATTATATCAATTAAGCTAAGATATTAAGGAAATGTAAAAAAATATTTTTTTTATTATTCTTTCTTATAGGGTAGTGAAATAAAGAACAATGTAACAGGTGTGTCATTTTAGGAACAAATCAAATAATAAATGAAATTTTCGTTTGTTTCTTTTTTTTATTTGGAATCGTAAGAGAAGATAATTAATGAGCCGTTATTCGTTTTCCTGATTTTTTTTTCTGATCACATTTATGAATAAATGATTTTTAAAAGAACATTTTATTCTCTTTCTCCTTTTGTAATTCAATTCATTATGATATTTAAAACTGCCCAATTATTTTATAAAATTGACGCACAAAAATTTTTTGTAAAGTAATATATGAAGAGAATAATATATTATAAACTTACTGAGTAAATTTTATTTAACTCAGTGAAATCAAAATTATACCAGATATACTTAGGCATCTCCTATGCAAAAATTAAAGGCTAGATTCCAAACAAATTTTTTTGAGGACCGCGGTGGCCTGGTGATAAGGTTTCGGCTTCGTAACCGGAGGGTTTCAGGTTCAAGACCCTATTCCACCGAAGAACCGTCGTATAAGGGGGTCTGTTGCACATTAAATCCGTTTCGACCAAACGTCCTCCCGCTGGTGTTTTGTGGTGTGGAGACGGGTTGCCAGCTCAGGTGTCATCCTCGTCATACGACCGCGGTTCAAAATTACGAGGTCCGTTCCAAAATAGCCCTAGTGTTGCTTCAAACGGGACGTTAATATAACTAAACCAAACCAATCCAAACAAATTTTGTACACGTACTATCCTGTGAACACTGCGCCGAATTTACAAACAAATAATTTGTATTTTGGCTTTCAAATAAATAATGGGGCTAAAATTCTAGTAATTTGCATATAATTGAAAGTTTTTTATCATAAAACTAGTTTATAACTCTATTTTTCATTAATTTCTATTTTAATGATTAGGACACGAAATTTACAAAATTTGTCGTTACGTTTAAACTCTATATTTTATCAGTGAAAAAATAAAACTTTTGAAATACTATAAGCATCTTCACAAATAAAATGCTTATATTGAGGTCCTCTTATTATTAAATATTTTAATAAATGATTTTGCATTTTGAAAAGACTGGAACTTTTATAGAGAAACCTGGTCAAATTTGTAACACAACTGCATTGCAGATTTCTGAAAAATTGCAATTCATTTGATAAATAATCAAAAGCAACTGTATATAGAAATAATAAATGTTTAATTTAATAACTTCACATTTTTTTCTTTAAAAAATTGTTGCTGTGAATATTTTTTTTAAACTGAACAATATATTTCAACAGCACAGCCACTCTCCTCCTGTCGACCAAAATGTGAAACATTTCTTTTTCTGAAATAGAAACCGTATACAAAATATGTGCACAAAATGTTGCAGGGAACTAGAGTCGTAGTTTTCGCTCAGAAGGTAACTAAACATTACCTATTTAATTTGAATTGCCCTGTAATTACTTTAGATGTCTATATTGCTCTATTTTTGTCCTGCTTTAGTTATTTAAAATTATATTTTTTACAATGAAAATCATTAGTGATTGAACTTCCATTTTATATAACAACATTTTGTTGGTTTGTTTCCTAAAATTTCGCGGGCATTCATATTGATAGTTTTTGTGTAATATAAGTAAAGCTTCTACATTCATGTTGATAAATTAAATGCTATTTTTCTTTCCTCTTATAAATATTATCATTATTTATCTTAGCATTGCAAATATGATGTTGCTTTAAATGTCATGTAGATGTGAATGTTCAAATATCCAACGTAATTTTAAAGCATGAATTGCTAATATAACTTTAAATAATAGAGTGAAATTATGTAAAAATGTTTTTCTTATTTTTTACTGCATGGGCTTCTGATAATTTATTACTAATTATTTTTGCGAGCTCAACTGGACTTATACAACTTTTAAATACAAAGATTAGCAAAAATGAAGAATTTCTAGAGATATATTAATAATTAAAATTTTCAGTTTCAACTGAAGAGAAATCAAAGATTTTTAATATATTATCAACAGAATTATATTTTCATGATAAAATATTAATAAAAATAAAGTCTGTAATTGCATTGTTGCTACAAAAACATTTTCAAGCAAATCTCCAGTTTTCCTAAAATTTTAAATTTATTATTTTTTGTAAAATATATGTTCAATTCTGGAGTCTAAGACAACAAGCATTTTATTTCAGTATTTGAAATTTGTTGGGAGATTTGATTCGTCACATCAACTGTATTCTAAAATAATCCGATAATTATCAAACAAAAAAACTGATGAAGGAAAAAATAACTCATATGATTTTGATTTGTTCTGTGAGATCATATTTAAGTCCATTTTGAAAATCATCCGAAAATAATTTATATGATAAATTATTTCATATATATATGTATATTCAAACCATGCATCCACCAGAATTTATATCTACCCATAACGTACCGAGAAATGCAATTAATTAGTTTATTTTAACCATTGTAATTATTTGCATGTTAATTGCTTAATAGTTGCCACTTGTTGATGGATGTGGTCTTGTTTCTGTTTCATTATAAATGTTTTCTTTTTGTTGTATTCATATTAAGAATGTATTTTGAAACAAAATTCCTTTTTAAATCTAAATGTTAGAGAAAGGAGAAAATGGGATCAATAGACTATAGCAGCAGGACCTCAGAATGCGCAGAGTCCTTATTCTGGAACGTGAGGTTTCTAACATGATACTTTAATATAGGATATTTTAAAAGCATTGCATTTACTTATTTTTGATTGGCAAAAAAAATGGTTCAGCTTAGTTTTACGTTTTGAAACCTGAAACAGTCAATTAGTAAGCATACAAAGACAATTTATCACTGCAATGAAGCTTTGAAACTGCAATTGATTTCGCTTGGATGTAACGATCTGTCGGTTGTAATAACTGAAATAGTGAGAAGCCGATCTATATATCAAGGTGCGGAGAAATTCTCGCCGTTCTAGTGATTAATAATTCGCTTGTGGTGATTAATTTCGAAATTAAGAAATATCGGATGGTAGAGTTTATTAGTACCAATCAAGAAGAGGACTTAATTCATTAAAAATTATTTGGATAAAGAAACCTATGTGGCTTGATTCAACGTTAATGGGAATTGGGATTCAGTTACAAAAGAAAAACTCAAATTAATTAAAGAGATGACAACATACACCATGACGACAACGATGATGAAGAAAGCTAGAAGTGTAACAAATATTAAACATAAAAATTCTGCAAGCACTTCAAACCTTAAGCGGAACAGTCCTATACCAGGCTAAATCAATTCACCATAAAAAGTTTTTTTTTTCAAAAAAATGCTTAATAACACAACAACTTCGATAACTTTTAAGAGAGTTTTAAAAAAAAATAAATGCAAGAACATTTTTCAATCCAGTACCTGGTGTGGTGTGGTGTGGAGAGGGGGGTGCCAGCTCAGGTGTCGTCCTCGTCATCTGACCGTGGTTCAAAATTACGAGGTCCGTCCCAAAATAGCCCTAGTGTTGCTTCAAACGGGACGTTAATATAACCAAACCTAACCTAACCTAAACCTATCAATCCAGTACACTGTATCGATTTTTTTGTATATAATTAAAATGAATGATATCGTGCATTTGTCTTTTTTTCTGACGTTTTCTGTTTCTACAGAAGTCTTTCATTTTAAAGGCATTTCGACTGCATTGATCATTTAGGGATCACTTTGACTTGGGACCGAAGTGATCTCCACAAGTGCCAATTACTGTTCCTGGTATTTCATATTTATATTTTCTTCCTTGTGTTTAGTTAAATGAAAGTGCTTCACGAAAGAAAATTTCTATACATTTCTACAAGCTTGTCATACTAGATTTAAGAGATTCATTAAATTTGTCAATCAAAGACTGATTAAGTGAATGAGCTCTTTTTTTCTTTTGTTTCCTATTATTAAAAGGAAAGATATACAGTGAATTCTTCCCCGATCTAAAATTGAGCCATATGTCCCTGACATCAGCAAAGTACTTGATTCAATTTTAATTTTGATGGATTAAATGTGTATCATCAAATACAGAATAAATTATTTTGATTGAAATATTAAAGAACAGGACGAATGAAATACATAATTCATCAATTACTTTATTTTATATTACTTATTTGAAAGAATTATTACATATTTACAAGAAAGAGCATATCTTTATCACATCCTTATCTTTATCACATTTTTTTATATAAATTATTTCATCTTGCAAATAATGATACGAGCATTTCTTCATATAATTTTTGATAAAAAGAAAGAAGAAGAAAAAAATACTTAGACACTCCAATATTATCAGACTACTTTCAACATATTTCCTACTTCTGATTTGTGATAAGTACTTTTTTTAAGTAATCTCCATGTAAGTTTTTCTACTACTTAAAAAAAGGCAACTCTCAAAAACAATTGTTATTAAAACTCAATACGAATATTATAGTACTTAAGTTGTGACTCACGTACTTTATGTTCAGTCAAGAATAAGATGACCATTCTATAAATGGACACTAAAAAAGTTTCTAGCAAATGTTATGTGACATGAATGAAAAATGTCTTTGAGTTCAACTCGAAAAAAAAATGAATAGGCTTTAGTTTGTATTCTCACTGAGCCTCGCTATTTCTATTTAACTTTTATCAGGAAATTAGGTTATGCTTCAAATTTCACAGCATTTTAATTTCATTTTAACACGATAAAGCAAATTGAAATAGAAAAAACTCCAGGAAAAGTGAAAGTTTGCATATCTGGATTTTCGTGCCTTAGTGTGTGTGTGTTTCAGATAGTTGTGTAATGTTAATTAGTTTACAAGTAAAAGCCTGATGGAAACAAAAAAAATTAAATGAGAAGACTGTAAATCAAAGGGAAAAAATTCTTTTTCTAAGACAAATCGATTTTTGAAGTAAGCAATGCAAGTATAAAATGCAAAGAAAAAAAAGAACTAATATAATGATTGTTTTTAAACAAAATAAATATTCTTAACTTAATTTTTTTTTCTGGATTTAAGTCAAGTATGTAATGATTTTTTCAATTTATGAATGCTTAATGTTTATTAAAAAAAACATTGTTAAATTATATGATTAATAAAAATCATAAAATTTAAAATAAAAAAATATATACAATTAAAAAAATACAAATATTGATGTCTAGGTTATTTGTCATTTCTTCAGAGATATAAACTTAAAAAGGCCCATGAATTTAAATTTATAATTAAAAGTCATGGGCCACCTTTGCAAAATGCTTTGCATATTAAATTAGGAACAAAACTTACTACTTCAGGCAGCATTATTAATAAATATAAAAATAAATTTGAAAATGGTCACAGTTTTATATTCTACAAAAATCCGAATTTCGGAATAGAATTTCTTGAAAGCTTGCACTTAAGTTCTATGGAACTTAAAGAAGGATATAAAAACTGATTCAGGGCAATATACAATGAAAGTTTCTTTAATTTCATTAGGGAAATACAGCAGTATTGCATAAGAAACAACATGGCTGAGTCCAAAACTATTTTTGTAAAATATAATTTAAAAAATTAAAAATAGGGAGAAGGCAGATTTCAAGATAAGATTTACTATAGCTTATTCATATTGGGAAATGTTTCTTTGAAATTTCAGATTTTTTTAACTGATACAAAATGAGACTAATTTTACGAAAGATGGAGGATAAATTTACTATTAAAAGTGGCTGAGTACATATTCAAAGAATAAAACGCATATTTAAATTGCGGCACAAAGCTTAAATAAATTCTATATCATTCTTTTAATAACATTTATTTAAAACTTTTGATAAACGGTTTACTCTTATAAATCATTTGTGACAGTCTGCAATTTATCAAGAAATTTCTAGGTATTAATTAAAACTATGAGGCACAATTTTAAGATTTTTCACATTTTATTTAAATTAATACTGGAAAAGATAGAAATGTTTTATTAAAATGCATTATATGAAAGGACTATTCCCATAAAAAATATTTTTATTTATAAATTCTAATTTATAATAATACGCATTTTGTGATAATTAATTAAATTCTTATTTTTTGATATTAAAAATAACTTTATCCGTAGAAAAACCTAGTCAGATGAGCTAGTATTATGTGAATACTACCTATTCTGGTTATGCTGTTATAAAATGTAGACACCTTAAATACATTCACCTTCTTTTCTTTGATGCGGAATAAAAATAAGAAATAAAAAACAGAGACATAAAGCTCTATCATAGAAAATTCGCGTATAAAAACTATTTTCTGTTGAGAATGCATTAAAAAAAGGGAAATTTTTCATATTTAGAGAACAAAATACCATATCAGAGAATTTCATATTAAAAATGCAGATGAGATGAAAGAAAGAAATTCTGAATCACAGACAAATTTTAAAAAGTTAGATAAACCATCTTTTTAATCCAGATTTTGACATCTTTAATATTAAAACTTTCAAAAATATCTTACAGTAGAGTTTAGTAGCAATTTGAATCACCTTGTGACATATATTTTTCGCGTGGAAAGATCAAATTCTGTCAATAGAACGGCCCATAACATTTTATTTCATAAATGCATCAATGGAAATGAAATATTTGGAAAAAATTCATATAATATGTTTGTTATTTAAAGTGATTATAATTTAATAACGTTACATAAACAATATGTCCCAATTATTAAGAAAAGCAAGAATTTTTTAATCTTAATAATTCGATTAATTCTAGACATAAATAACTTTAATGCTAAAATTTTGTCTTTATTATGTATCCTATCAGATAAATCGCCGAAAAAAATAAATTCCCATTAAAGTTTTTATGATACTTGTAAGCAGTTTACTGTGGTATTATTTTCTTATATTATATTCTAAATAATTATTAAACAAGAGTAGTAGTTTCTAGTTAAAATTTTTAATTTATTTTCTTTATATGAAGCCATTGGTCATTTGGTTTAGACTCGGAAAAATTGATAATTTTTAAATATAGTAAACTAAACATTTTAAACACAGAAGAAAATTTTTATTTTTGTTTTTTAACTCTTTTTTATGAATCATTTTCATCACTTATATAATAATTTGAATGTCACACTATACTACAATATTAATATTCAACAATTTAGATGGTATAATATGTCTCATTATTTAAAATCAGAGTTGGTTTTAGCACCAAACTGATATCGATGGAAAGAATATGTATGGTACCCTGCAGTTATCACTAAAAATATCTTTAGAATAACACTTAAGAAACGAAATAATTCCCTTAAAAAATAATAATAATATAGACAGTCAATATATGCTTAATATGTCTGGTAATTTCAAAGCATTCTGTTACAAACCACCCACTACATCAATACAAAGTTCAAAGGTATCTTTTCTTTTAAATACTAATTTGACATGCATAAATAATAATTTATATACAACAGAAGGATGTAAGCTAAAAAGAAGATTTCAAATATTTATTAATAACTATAAAATTATTTTCTGATTATTTTATTCAAGTCAGTCTTGTCAATAAATTCTATCGGCTGCCTATCTTTAACTTTCTTGAGAGACTGAAATTAAATTCCAATGATTTCTGAATTTCTTTTCAAACTGACATTTCTTTATTGCATTATGTCTCAAAACAAGATAGTGGAATACTGGTTGTCTTTTCTTTTACAATCCAATTGCAATGACAATCATATGAATCCATACGGACCTAGACATCTTTCAGACACAAAAAAATATCACAACTGAAAAAGAGGCTTCTTTCCAAATAACCTTGACTTTAAATTCTCAGAGACAGCAACTAAAACTATTTTGAAAGAATTTTATTCTAGTCAGTAATGATTGGGAAAGAAAAATTAATGTCTGACAATGACTGGCTGTTCAGTCTCAATCCTTAAATTACTTCTCAGAATATAATAATTTTCCTTTTGTTAGAATGTTTCGATTTCTTCATGAATACATGTTTAACAAACAGATATTTGAAAGATAAAGACAAATTTGATTTCTGGACATATTTTTTTCTTCGCAAAAAATGCACGAACGACAAAATTTATATTTTGTGCTTTTGATTTTATTTTGAATTGCGCGTTTTAATTACAATACAAATGCAAATTATATTTTTATATTATTATTTAGAATATTACATGAGTTTTAAATTTTTTTTCAAATACATTATTTAAAATTATGCATAATATTAAAGTGTGTAGCATTTGAAATTTATTTATGTGCTATTAAAGCCAAGAAAAAGGATTTCCCCAAATGAATCTAATTCTAAGGTTTTAAATTAAAGAATAAATAAATAAATAAAAGTAATGACACATAATATCAGAAAAAATTAGTGAATACCTCAGAGGTAATTTTTTTAAGCTACCTTCTATTATCACTTTTATCAAAATACTTTAGTTTCTAAATACAAGTGTGTGTCTTTTTCAAATACACAAATATTTATTATATTATATATTATTTAATTTCCACACATTTATTGTAAGAGTATTTTGTATATTGTGTTTGTTATATTCATTTACAAGTGTGTGTGTTTTCTATGAAATCTTTGAATGTTTCATCTATTATTTTTAGTTCCAAATATTTTATATGAAACCATTCAATTTTACAATTATTTTTATTTCCAAGTTTTTCATTTGTTATTTTTAAATCTTACAATTATTATTTTCATTTCCAAATTTTTCATTTGATATATTTAATCGTACAATTATTATTTTCATTTCCAAATTTTGAATTTGATATATTTAATCTTACAATTATTATTTCCATTTCCAAATTTTTCATTTGAAATTTTTGAATCTTATGTTTAGTATTTCCAGTTCCAAATACTTTATTTTAAATCATAAGTATATAGATATCTCATTTGGGTGAAATCATAGAAATAATGATATTTTATTCAATAATTTTTTATTAATAATATTTCTAATTTATCAATCTTGATGCTTCAGATTTCCTAACATTTGAAAATAATAGCAGCAAGCACGCCACAGAATGTCCTCATTCAAAGACAGGTTGTCCCATCAATTAAGTCTTCACAGAAAAATAGTCAGAATACATTTGTGCATAATATCATTTAATTTTTAATATTGTGTTGTTGTTATTAATGATTATTTAGGTTTATATAATATTTTCACAAATATAATTCTTAGTCTTTTTGTACTTCTAAAATAAAATGATGAATGGGATTTATGTATCATGTAAAGGTAAGGATCACTATTAATATCCATTTAAATTTAGGTATCAATTAGGTTCAATATACTTTTAGATATTAACCTCTTACATAGACATCACTGTAAGGTATGGTTGTGTGTCAAAGGGCCCGGTGCACTTCCATGTCTTGTGGTGGGGGGAAAATTGTAACGATATTCCAAAGCCTAATTTCAATTCTAATTAATTTTCAAAGTTTTATCGTAATTCAATCCATATTAACTTCATTCTAAAATATTCTCTTATTTCCTGATCTCATTCCGCTTTTTCTATTTACTTAATTCAACACAAGCTTTGTAAAAATGCTTTCGTCAGGGGTTCCCACGTTCTGAGTGAAGGAATACAAACTGCTGACAGAAACAAATTCTTTTAAAAGATATCTGTGTTTCCCTTGTCTAAATCGGCGCGTATAGAGAAATTCTTATCAAAATCTCATTGTATATAAGCACTGTGAAAATTATTTTCCCTAACGAAAATTATTTCTGTGAGCTGAT
>JAPMOR010029282.1:14836-31960 GCA_026543865.1 Argiope aurantia
TATATATATATATATATATCAGTTTTCTGCAACTTTTCATTCAGTTGCTAAAGATGTCTTCAAATGAATTTTATTATTAGGATATATTAATAAAGTATAAAGGATAATATTGTATATTTTGGATTATATAAAACAGGACAGTCTTATTATATATAGTATGTAATGTACTCGACTACTTCTCTGTCTCTAAAACGTTTAGTCTATTGGCCAATAGCGATAATTTCTAAAAATTATGAAAAAATTTTCATAAACAAAAGAAACCAAATGAAAACATCTTATATTTTATAAAGTTACAGCAAATTACATCTTATGATAAACAAACCTTAAGAAACAGAACTCTCACTCTCATTTCCTTAAATTTTAATAGATCTTTTTACTTCTAGAGATCAGTCGAATAAATGAAAATTATTTTAGAAATAATGGATAATTTCTTACATTCTGGGTCATATAAAACAAAAGAGTCAGATAAAGATTGGAGAGAATGTAATAAACATAAAGCTGTCTTTCCCCACAAATTATTAACGTTACTTCATGCAAAAGGAACAATATCCTATATTTGGGATGATATAAGAAATTCATAGACCAGGATAGATAGGATTTACTAAACAGTACGTTGTCTCCCTTTCTTTTCCCCAAATCTCCATCGGGCTGCCTACTGGTAGAAATGATATCTAATGAATTATTAAAGTCATTCCGGGTAATAAAGGATAAAATCTTATATTTGGAATGATATAATATAATCATGTAACTCGATAGACAGAATGAAATAAACACAATTCATAGAAAGAAAAGAAATGAAATCATCTTCATACTCATCAGCTATATATTTCGATTGAGGTGGTCTGGTTATCCAGTATTGGTTTTTTAAGATTATTATTCCATATCTTCCATGTATATGATTCCTGCTAACTCCTCGTCAAACATATGGTGAGGAAATATAAGAAAGGGTTTATAGTCAAATGATGTATCCATTGATTGACCACTGAAATTGAATTTACATTCAATTAAAAATATTCCTTAAATAATTTCAAATTGATTAAGTAATCTAATAATGTAATTCAAGCTATATTTGCTCATTAACGATTAAAAAAAACATTCAACAAATATTATTTCTTTTTCCTCCTACATACCTAATTGGTGTATCTAATTCTAAGATTTTTGTGTGGTTAGAAACTCCATTTCTGAACAAAAATAAAAGAATTAGTTGTATAAATAGCATATTAATCATAAGTTTTTCATTAATATTTTTTCAAAAAATATTTAATACAATCTGAAAAAACATCTTTTTCAAAGTTATGCATGTATAAAAAAAAATTTTGTAAAAAATAATCACAACAGCAACACACAGCAACAAGAGATCAATGAAAAATATTTGTATATATTTTTTTACGAAATCTTTGAAAAATAATTCAAAGTAATTTGAAAATTCAATGTTAATCTATAAATATTCAGCTATAACTTTGCATAATTAAACAGTTAAGAATAAAAATAAAAAATTTCAATTAATGGATTACTATTAAAAAAATTCTGCATTCCAAAAAAATTCCAAAAAAAGTTATTCTAAAGAACGTGTTAATTATTTTTTATTCATTAGTAAGACGAAAGCTATTTAATACGGTCTAAAAAAATTTTAGTGAAGTTTCATATGCATGTATATATATGCAGAGAGAGAGAGAAAGATTGTCTAGAATAATAATATTCATTTCAATAAATATTAAAACATCCTACATTTCTTCAGTATTTTTATTCATTTGTTCAAAATAATGTCATTGCTTTCTTCCTCAAAGAAAATTATCACACCATTTGCTAAGAAGACAGCGTAGTTAACGAAGTAATTTTTAATGAGTTTTTTCTTGACATCTTCCCAAAATTTACCGAATTATTTTAGAATCAAAAGGAAACTGTATGCTTTCATTCCACTTTTTTCCCTTTTGAATTAAAATACTTTAATGAAGTTGTTGTTAATTTAACAATAAAGTTATTCCCAATCTAAATGTCACGTTTCCATTTAAAAACATACGATAAAAAAGTCCGAAATGAGACACTAGATTAAACTCGTTGGATTCACATGATTAAATGCAAATATTTAAAGTAAAGAAATTAGTCATTTTTTTTTCCGCAGGATGAAGTAATTTTTATGTCGGAAGAAAGTGTAACGAAGTAGAAAAGATATGAATCGAAATTTAGAAAAAAATATTTCTTTAATCTAAAAGTTTTTTTTTCATTGAATCTATGTTAACTCTCCCTATTTCCTTAAAAAATCTTAAATCCTATTTTGCAAAATATATACTGAACATTTTTATAAAAATGATCCATCGTATTAGAGAAAATGTATCTTTTTTTTAATTATATCACAATTTTTAAAAATAATTATAAAAGTGTTAAAGATGTACAAATGTTTTATACGGCTGTAAACATAAGCTCCTTATTCAAAAGAAATTGAAATTTGCAGTATATGAAGGTAAAAAGTGTTTGTTAATCAGTTAATTGGTAGTAAACATAAGCTCCTTATTCAAAAGAAATTGAAATCAGTAGTAAAGTGTTACGAATCTATTATATTGTTTCCTAACACAATTAGTTCCATCGAAGGAAAGATATTTTTACGGTCAGCTCTATTGGATGTTGATCAGTTGATCAATGATCCCTGGACTTGATGACAAACTTGGTGATCGTTTGGCGACTTTGCGATGTATGTGGCTACAAAATGGATGATAAAAGATCTTCAAGAATTTTGGTGATAAGTTCAATAGGAAGCGAGTTATGCTTGATTGTTCGAGAACCTTCTATGCTCTGATCCGGAAACTTAAAAGATCGGCAGTCCAAGCCGAAGACAGGCGTGTATTGAGTCAACGACAAATTAGTTGGAACAATCCAGCTAAGCGCAAGCGTTAAATAGAGCTCAAGTAATTAGTCGATTGAGAATTGGTACCGTTCGCCGAGATTTGGAGACAAGTATTGAAGCAGCATAGAGTCGTGTGAGGTGCAGCCGATATTATAGTAGTGAATCGGCAATTCGGTACAGCTAAAGCGAAGGGACAGTGGAGAATATCAATAGAACTTAGTGAATATCTAGGTAAATTTCTCCCTCCTGCTTAGTTCTGCCTCACCGCTTTGCCTACTGCGGTTGCTGTTTTTTACTATCGATTACTACTTGTGGGATGATGGTTGTTCTAAATGTGCTGCTCTATATTGCTTCTATACGTCTGGACAATGTTTTGCAGTCTGTTTAATCTTGTTTTCGTGTTAATAAACGTAGTCAAGCACTATTAAAGTCTGTTGACTGTGTCACCATACATCCGCTACAAGCGTTTTATTACGGAATAATTTACAAATTCGTCGGATATAATTTCCATAGAAATATGGATATGATAAATATTTGTTAATTGGTTACTTAGTAGTAAACATAAGCTCCTTATTTAAAAGAAATTGAAATTTGTAGTCCATGAAGGTAATAAAAATTTGTTAATTGATTAATTGGTTGTAATAAATTGATTGTTAGTAAATTCACTTTCTTTTATTCAAAAGAAATTGAAATTAGTAGTAAGGATATTGCCTATGCGTCTTATGACTATAAAACAGTATGAAAAATTTAAGTGCATTAATTACAGAGCTCCACTAATAATATATAATTTAAACTATGAGGTTGATTGAAACTAATTTATAATAATTCTTTCAATGAAATTATCCTCCTCCTGGAAAGAAATGGAAAAGAAAAAGAAATGGAAAAATTTTCTCTATATATATTTAACCATTATTGATTCAAATTTTATTTAATTTCATATCAGCAATTAAGTAAAATTTTAATTATCATTTAATTAGCATATTATTTTCAAACTTGCTTTATTAGTTAATTCAGCAAGAGTATTCTTAATCGCAATGAAAGTTTAATATTAATTTTAAAACTAACTTCAAAACAGAAAAAAAATCATTAAAATGTTATATTTTTATTTGATGTTTAGAAACTAAAATATACCTTAAAGAGCTCGCAATGGAAATATTTCTAAAAATATGTGATGAGCTACTCTTATATATGAAATCACAATGTTTCAATATGAGTTAAATGCTCATTTCGCATATGAAGCACCTGAAATTTGATTTGAATTTTCTGAATATCGAAACAAATATTGCAATTCTTGTTCTTTTTTTTTTTTTTTTTCTACTTCAAAAATGTTAAGTAGCTCGAAATATTTCTTCTAACTATTTATATTTAGTTGCACTATAAATCTAATTTCATCTTAAAAGACTGATCATAAGAACTGAATTCTAAAAAGTATTCAAAATAAGTTACATTTACCAGTATTGGAGTAAATTTCCTTGAGATAATATTGCCATTCTTCAAAAAGAAAGAAACGATCCAAACTTCTTACGATCTCCCTTATTTGATCAAGTAATGAGAAAAGAATTGATATCTCATGTTGGTAGAAAAACAAAGTCCAAACAAGGAAATAAAAGGTTGCAAATGACAGAATCATTTCATAGAAATCCTATACAAAAATCAAATTTCATTTATCCGAACGTGAATATATTCCCAAGTGTTGGCTAGACTGCTTATTTTTTTTCTCGTTTAATGGTTCTCCCGTAACCGTATCCGCCTCTGAATGTTAATAGGGACATTTTCTCTCTAAAAATGGAGTAAGGAAAATCCTGAAGTCTCTCCTTAAGTAAAAGTAATGGTCCTGAATTCTTTAATTTTCTAGTAATTGTTAAATAAACCCGACATCGTAATTACAGAGCGTAATTATGTACACTCATTATTTCGCAATTTTAAACCATGTTAAAGCATCTGTTTTTATTATAAAAAATATTTGGAAATACTTCTGAATTAGCTTAATTTAGGAATGTGTAAAATAAATTTATAATGTTGGATATCAGTATGCAATTATAGAAGTTGAAATGTAGTGTAAATATTTGTTTTCAAAAACGCTTAAAAATAAAATTTTTGCATACAGAAAAATGGTAAATAAAACAGTTGTTTGCTTAATCTAATTAAGGCTTTATTAAAGACAGATGTTTCAGTATTCTGTATTCAGTATTCACTTTTCGACGATTGTATCTCATTAAGGGGGGAGACGCTTTAGGACGAGCGTTTTCGGAATTCTTTGCCATTCTTCGACCTTTATTTTCGTCCTATTAGATTCTTTTTTGTTTAATTTTTTTTCACGTGTGTGTGAGTATCGTGTCGTTTCGGGCAGTATTATTTTAATACAGTCCACGAATAATCCGATTTTATTTTATTGTTAAATGTAAACATATCCTTCTTTCATCTTTCTTCTCACCTCCAATTTGACGAATTAAATCCATCCTAACGCATGCGTAAAAGGGCGGAGGGTTTTAGAATCCGTTGTCAAAAATATATATAAACATTACTTTTAAAAACAAGTTATTACTTGTTCCCTTAATGAAGACACGAATTTCAACAACATTTTTTTTCATGGTTATATACGTCTGCTTATACTTGTTTGAAATAGGAATTTCTTTTTTTTTTAAATGTTCTCTATTTATTCGAAATAATTGAAATCCTTCGCGTTATTCTAAATAATTTGTATTTATATTCTTAATTACATATTGCAAAAGTTATTATTTATTGATTCATTATTACTCATTATTACATTCATTATATATTGATTATTATTATTATTACTAGTTTTAACAATAACGATTATTGTTAAAGGAAGCCAATTTTGATAAGAAATAGACCATTTCTAACCAATTATGTCTTCTAGAAAGATGGGATTTGGTATATGATTTTATACTTTGCTGAAGTTTCTTGAACATGCAGCAGAATATTATACGCTCATTCAACGTATGATCATTAATTTCTCAAAAGGAAATGTTTGGAAAGTTTTTATCAATTAGTTGTAAATCATCCGTTGTTAATATTGGGGATTTTTTGACATTTTAGAAATTTAAGATAATAATATATTTAATATAATTATGACTGCAAGCAAAAAAAATTATTCATTTATATAAATTGGAGCGATGATTTGAGAATTTTTATGAAAATATCATTGCATCTTTTTAAATTCAGCGTTTTTCAATGTCAGATAACATATCTAAGTATAAACTAGCCAGCTTAACCAAGTGCTAGCTTTTCCATCAGATTATTCCGCATTTGTCTATAACTATACCTGCATCATAATACTTATAGCCTTATTTTCTTTCTAAAAATTGTACCAAAGGAAATTCTGAAAAGTATCCTTAAGAAAAATAATAAGGAAAGAGTTTTAATCGCCTAGTAACTGCTAGACAAAACATGCATCTTAATTACAATAAATAATTATGTATCCTCATTAACACAAAATTTTAAACAAAGTAAAAGTTTTTTAACAAGAGAAAATATTTAAATGTGTTTTATTCATGGTACAATTTTAGGATGAATAAAAGCTTTTAAAAGAAAAAGCATCCACTAGCAATTATAAAACCGTTATTTAAAGTAATGGTTTGTTTCTAAAGCATTTAATAAGACTGAACTTAGAGTGTAAAAAGATAAAGAAAATCCTCGCATCTGATATGCAATTAATGTAGTATTAAAGGTAATTACATTTCCAGAGTAATTATAATTGTCTCATTTTGAGTATTAAAACAAAAAACGATCTCATAAGAATTGCATTTAAGAATGATAGCACCGTAGGGAAATTTTGGAAATAATTAAAGATTTATTTATTTGTTGATTAGTAGCTATAAATTATCAATAGTTAATGCTGTTTTATTTTCCATGAATAATGTTTTCATTAAATTTCAAAGTTAAATATTGTTTTTCATTATTATTTGATTTGATTTATATTTGTTGTTCCAGTTTCAACTCTGGTCAGCTAATTGTATGCCTTAAGTGCAAATATATTTTTTATTTTTGAGATTTTGATCAATCATTACTTTATGATGATGGTATATTTACCATTGACATAATGATTTATTTTTGAATATTTGACAATTTCTCTCAAACTTTGTTGGCAAAGTGAAGGTCACTCAATTTATTTATCTAGAGTAATAAGTTAATTTAATAAAAAGGCCATTAATTAATTGTAAATTTGTAAGAAAATAATGCATTATTGAAACTTAAAATCGTCAGATTCAAAGAATATTTTTAAAAATAAAATTCTATTCATCATGATGTTGTTTATAAAAACAAAGTAACGATGTTTTATTTACAGTTTGTAAAGCCATTATCAGATATAAATTCTTTAATAATCGCTTTAAAAGTTTCCAAAAATCTGCAGCAATTCATTCACTAATTACTATTATTATTATTGTCTTATAAATATCACGAAAAATTACCAAAATATTTAATTTTTTCTCCAAGTAAGCCAATTAGCATTTTTAATCACAATTTCATGTACACAGATAATTTTTGATCATTATCTTATCGTTGAGTTCTGATTGCCTCCAAGAAGATTAAAATCTGTATAAGCTTAGATTATAAAGCGGTCGCTCTCATTTCTTCTTTTTTGGTTGAATACACTTCTTAACTTTAACTATGTTCAAAATACTATTATTACTACTTTCTAATGCATACATACGTAGGGTAATTTCTAAAATTTTATTAGAAAAATATTTAATTGTTTGATATAACATTTCCAATAAGATATATAATGTACATTATATTTTAGAATACTACATATGTAAAATATTATATTGCATCGATTCCTCTTTCAAGTGATATAAATTTAACTGATAAAATATTTATAGCTATTTTCGTACGTTAAAATTAGTTTTTCCCCCAAAATTGTAAGAATTCTGTTAGAACATGAAAAATTGAAAGCAATAAAATACAAACAAGCTTATTACTGGAATTTAAATTAAAAATGTGTCGATAAATACGTGCAATTAAATGGTTTTATAAGAATAATTTTGGAATTCTATTTATATTAAATAAAGATTTGGGTTTTTATCTATAATATATCAATGAATTTTTTATAATAATCTCTTAAAACAATAAAAACTAAGTTATATTATGCTTGGGAAATTCGGAAGAAAAATCATTCTGCGAACGGAAATAATTTCATATTATACCTCAGAAAAAATATTCTCATTTTAAAGGATCTATTAGTATAAATTTTAGAAACCGTTTCATACAAGAATTTGGCTCTTGTATCGCATACGCAAATTTCAAATTGCAACAAGCCATTCATTTCTAAATCAGTTGAATATTTTTCTTTTCTACTTTACAGGATTGTTATACAACTGATGAGAAGTTTCAGTTTGATCGATAAATGTATATCACATGAAATTTATATCAAAAAATGGTAGCATCAAACTAAAATCATTATTGAATGATGGCATTTCAAACTTTGTATGGGATTTTAAAATAAAATTTTCAGTTTCAAATAAATAATGACTGTATTGTACAAGAAACAATAGTCTCTTCTTCTTATTTACGAAGTAGAATCACATAGTTAAAAGAAAACTTGGATTTTCGTTTCCAAAGCCTTAGAAAATGCTACTTATGAATAGCCGATACAGAATGTGTCCCATTTCGTTGCTATATAGAATGCCACAATGGTATATTTCTATTATCCTACTACAAATTTAAAGTTCTGTCACGTCTTTTTGAGTTCGCGAAGCAATGAAATATACATCCTAGCCTCCGAAACAATCTGGATGTTTTCAACCGACGTCCACAAATACGGTAACCGTGATCTGAAACGCTTATCCTGGGTACCATGCATAAAAACTGTCGAAGAAAGTCTCGGGGTTCCTCTATCGTGGAAAAGAGATATTTAAGCTTCTGAAACTACTAAACTTTACTAAACATTGCATCAGACTTTGCTTAGTTATGAATTCATGTTTCTTTAGTGTAAATTCAAATTCGGGTCTATTTTCTATATCATGCATAAAAACTGTGTGTTGAAGAAATCTAAGATTTTTCTTTTTCTGACTCTAACAAGAAATATTTGATTTTTAATATTACAATAACATTGTAGATCCCTGCCCAATTTTGGATTTAATTACTCAATAGAAAATCTGTCAATTCATCCATGTATATTTGAACATAATATTTAAAAGCTCAATATACTGTTGATGTAATTTGGTATTTTATTTTATAAAAATAGTTATAAATAAAAATAGTAAATTTCTATCCTATTTTAAACTAAATACATCTTCAAACCGATGTTCGAATTCATGCCTGATTTTGTTTATGTGAACGTTACAAGTCTAATATGAGTTGTATGGTTTACAAAATGAGTACACGAATTTTAATTTGTGATTTTTGTACCAAAATTGCAGATGAATATCAAAATTTGATCTTTTATATTTTGGAAGAAACATTGCATCGAATTACATCCTTGGTTTTATTTGCAAAAGAAGAAATATAAATACAAAGCTAGCCATATTTTAGAAATATGTGATATAACGATATAACAAATATATACAAATTTTCTTAGAAATAAGTGAGAAACGAATTTATGAGAATTTATTTGGGAAACTTATTTTTAAATGCCTCGAAATCTTTAAAAATTTCAGTTTAATAAAATTATAGCTATAAAAATAATTTATGTAAAATTAATAATAGACTTTTTATTCAAATAACTTCTTCAAACTCTTCCTTACAGCTTTTTATTGGTATTTTAACTTTAAATGTTACTTACACTAGCTTTTATTAGACAAATATCTGCCGAAAGGTATTCAACAAATACTGTCTTCCATTTGTGCTTCTGGGATTTCTCAAAAAAGAAATTTTCATCAATAAAAATTACTTTCTGCATGCATCATTAATTAACATCACTTATAATATTTATTTAAGAATGAAAAAAAAATTATACTCAAATATTTAATTCGCATCTTTATTCTAACAGTTATTGGAATTTTGGAAAGAATAGTTTTTATCCATTTTCTCATTTCCATTTTCTGTATTCTTATATCAATCATATAAAAAATAGTTTCGAAAGAATAAAAAAAAATATTTATGAATCTTTTCAATCCCAGTGGGAATATTTGAGCTTTTAGATTCATTTGTTTCCTGTCTCGAGTCACTGCCACTCGTTTCGAAATAAAATACGAAAATAACCGTTCATTAAAAACTCGTTAAAGTATAATTAATTGACAGAAACTGAAAAATATTTCAGACTCGTGTTTTAGCAATTGCTGAGTTAGAATTTTATTTAAGGAAAGGCAAGTCTATGTTTTTTTTATCGTTTAAGATTTAATAAAATTTAAATAAAAAAGTAATTTTGGAAGAAAAGTTTTGAATAAGTTTTAAGCAAAATGTTACTGAAATTTATGTATTATGTAAAATTTATTAGTAAAAAACATGTGAATGCTAATTTCAAAGAATTTTGTGTATGCTAAAAAATTAGAAATGGCTTTTGAAATTTAAAAAAAAAAAATAAATGTTACTTTTTTATTATTTATCTTTCGGCATTTCTTTTTTTCAAATAATAAAATGTTTTCAGAGATAAACATTAAATCATTGAACAGGTTTCCTTTTGCTAACTACTGACATAGCGCATTCAGTTTAAAATAAAGCGAAATGCTTTGTTAATCTACATCGGATTGTTCAATTTTAGAGCATTTTAATGGCCGACTGGAAAAATACAAAAGATTCCTCAGAAAATAAAAATTTCATGGAATTATGAATTTAAAACAACCATAAAAACACTTTTCAGTATATAAGTTTCAGCATTTAGAAGAACAAACTGTGAATGTGTGGCATATAGACAACAAAACAAATTTTAAATAACAAAATCTAAAAATTTAGATAGATTAATTCGATCGATTATTTATATCTATAGATTAATATTTTAATCTATCTAGTTTAATTAGATATATAAAAAGATTAGATTAAATCTAATTCGACACAATAGGTAATAATTTTAATAAAATAAAAAAATTTAAATAAAACAATAAAATTTATAAAATTGGTAAAAAATAAAACTGCTATAAAAAATACAAAGAATGTAAATAATAACATCCATAAATAGCAAGTACAAATGCAAAGATAACATCACATATCGCATAACGAACTTGATATATGTGTATAAAAAAATTGATCAGCGAAAAATTAGCATTGTTAGAGTTTGTAGCGAATCGATATTATATAAGCTAAGGATTCAAGCATGCATCAACCAAATGGGCATCCTGAAGTCCATTTAATAATTCCTTTTAAGAACAACGAGAGCTTCTGTGTAAGTGAACGAGAGATCAATGTGCTGAAAACATTCATTTCATAGAAAATATTCATTATTTCATTGAAAATATTCATTACTTGTTCATATTCAAAATGTCCATCTTAAGATAATAATAAATTAGTGTAACTAAATAAGTGAATTTTTTTTCCTTTCATCATTAGCCAACATCAAGAGGGATCTCGGATCAGAAAATAAGTTTATATATGAATTCTATTCATTTTGTTATATGCTTACAGTTATATAAGTAGTCGTAGTTACTTGCCCAGTTAATTTCATGGTAAGAAAGAGAATTTCACAGACAGCTTAAAGGATACTGAATGGATGCTCGGTCAATGACGTTAGCCAGCTACAAACTTGGTGGCCAGTTAATGAATTGATGACGAATTCTGTGATCCTCGAATCACCAATAGATTCTCGAATCTTTTGACGATATTTATATTATGATTCCAGATTCGTCGTTTTTTCTTGAACATTGGATGTCTTGTGACGGGAGCTATGAAATCAGTACCTTTTATAGAAGAGAAAGAATTTCAGTGGTCTTTAGAATGTGGATATCCAACTAGTACTCCCTGATCACTTTGTGTTTTTGCGGTTGTTCAAGAACTATTTATTGTGCGTTGTTGATTTCTACCAAGTTTTGCCTTTGAATGCACTACAGATATATTTTTCTACCTGTGCTTCCTTGCTTTCTTTTGGAATACAGCATAATTATCCGCTATCGAACTTAATGATCTTTTCATCGTAGATAGAATGGATTTTCTGTAACGATATATATAGCACAAGGCATTTGCATTAGATCATCAAGGGATCGAATGTAAAAATGACAGTCATGAAGGAAATAATATATTCCGATGTTTTCCATAGATAACTGAACACCTAAACAATAATAATTGGAATTTTTAAAGCCTATAAATTGTGTCTGAAAAAGAACAAAAGAACAGCTTCCTTTAGATGTAAAATTTTTCCATTCAAAAGGAACAAAAGTGATATTCCCTTTTACAGAGCTGAACTCTCGAATACATTTCCTTTCATGGAATGATTTCTCGCAAGAACTTACATTTTTCATATCCTTGGACCCTGTTTCGATAGAAAATATATTTTTATTTCAATCTAACCCTTTAGAAAGCTGTTGCATCTAAACTTAAAGCTTCTAAAACGCAACGAAAGAAAATTTATTTCTTTACATTTTCTTTCTTCAATGTCTATTCGATTCACAATTTAGTGTTCATACAGAATGATCAGTTACAAAAATTACTTTGCATTCTTGATTCTGACTTAGATTATTTGATTTACACAATGTGCATAAATCAACTACTTAAATTTTTATGCAATTTGCTTTGTTTACTCTATTATTTTGATATATGACTATTTTATTTATGTATATCCTGTTGCAATTCTTGAGTGAATATACAGCTCTTTAAATTATATTCTTGCGTATAGAAAATGCAATTACTATCTTCATGATTATATTGTTGCATCATCTTTTTAGGTATGTAATTGTGTTTTTTTATGATTGCAAGCCAGTTTTATTGTTTCATCAATTATTTTATTTGCCTTCTTTTGTAGATATTTATCATCGCCTTTATTTATATAATAATCTCTTTGACCTGGCTTTCTTTTAGCATATTGCCTGATGCAAAATCGTTACGCTCAGATTGCAACGGTTTATGGAAACATGACAGACGAAAATATATATTATAATTCTTCAATGTTTCGTAGAAGCGCTATTGTCTGCTGGTAGGACTTCGGCCCCGGAACTAGTGAGCTTCAGCGGTAAGCGGTCTGGTTTACGTTAAATCCGTCGAGATCAAACGTCATCCTGCTGGTGTAGTGTGGAAGTTTGAGGATGGAGTTGCCATCCACGTCATCTGACTACTACTCAAAATTTCGGGTGCCTTCTCAAAACAGGCTTACTGTTGCTTTCAAACGGGATGTTAATATAACTAAAAAAAATCTTAATACATACCAATTTTTTCCAGCTTCCTGCAGAAAAGGGCTTCTACATTTTCTCTCAGAATATAAAACAAGGATCAATTTTATAAGTAAATCTGGAAATGCTATTAAACATAACATTACTTCATTGTTCCAGACATCTCAGTAAACATACTCGTATCTTCGCAGACATGAAATTAAAGTAGTTATCTGACGGCGAAGAAAGTGTCTGAGTCTCTTCCGAGCAATATAATTAATCAAGTTTTGTTTTTGTCCGACCTTGCGGTGAAAACCATGTCACGTGCTTTGTTGTTTGTATTCAATGTTTATTCGCTGTATAATTTTGCTTTTATTAGTTTGAGTCGAAACATCTCAGTATATATTTTTACATTTTTGCATTTCTATAAACATTTCTTATTTAAGTTATTCTCGGGGAGTTATCTTTGATTTGGTTAATCGCTTAACGGATGCGTCTCTTTATTTTCAACAACAGACTCACATAGGTGGTTTTTTTACATATTTTTCTTTATTTTTTCTTTATTTTTCTTTATTTTTATTTTTACAAACTAGATACTATTTGTAAAATGTGAGACATTAAACAAATAAACATCGTTATAAGTAAGAAGAAATTGTTAAATAGTGTCTGGGTACTCTTTACTTTCTTATATTTACAATACTTACATTTTACTTGTGATTGCTTTTTGGATACTAAGTGCTCATTACAGAAAAGTTTTTTTAATTTTTATTAAAAATTTTCATTAAAAATAAACTGAAATTTTATTGTTTCTGTTTATAATTTCGCACCATAGTGTTGCGCAAAACTAATTTTACATCACTACAAATTTTAAAAAAATCAATTAAATCGGTTTCAATTTTACGCATTTTTCTCCAATTTTTTATAATTTTTAAAAAGTTTTTTAATACATTTCACCATGATGTTTTCCTTCATTTCGTAAATTAAATTTATATTAAATCGGTTTTAATATAAATTCTGAATTTATATTAATTTTTCTTAATGTTAAAGAAGGAAAAAAATCAAGCTTTTAACATTATTATCATCCAATGTTTTGTACAACAAGTTTATATCTCTTATGATATTTTTTCTTTTCTTTTTATAATGTATTACTTCACATATCGGAGCAATGGGAAATTAAACAACTATAATGTTTATGCTCATTATATGGCTTAATGAAATATTTATTTCAAAATTTTCATTAATTTTTAAAACTATTGATAAGTTTTAAATATAAAATTATTCTTATTATTCTTATTAAAAGTATATTCTATCCAATTACTTTGAGAAATTCTGCCATTGTTAATTTAAATCTACTTAAACTGTCCCGCTTTTCGAAATCACACAACAGATAGAAATAGCTAGTAAAAATTTCACATAGTTATCTCCACTGATTTTTAAAAAGTTCAACTTCGTTGAAACAATAGGATAGTTCAAAAATGCTTGTAGATACTTTTCTATCTCTCGGAATAAACGGAAAGAAAACCAACCCTCTTTCCTTCTGCGTAAAATGTGCTTCAAAAAAATTTCAATAATTTTGCTCAATTTTTCTAAAAAATTCAAATTTGTACTTTTATCAAATTTACTCCTGATCTAATTAAAACTATCAAAACTTTCGACAGCTCATTTCATTGGTTTTATAATTCCCTACAACTTTTTTAATTTAAACTCTTCTTTGCAGATTTGTTGCGTTTTATTTTAACGAAGAAGAAGACGCAGAAACTTCCTCTAGCACCCATCCCCCTTATCTCATTACATTTACATCGTGTGCAGACTAAGAGGTATTTTGAACACAAAAAACAAAAAAATATATATATATATATATATATATATATATATATATATATATAAATATAAAAAAGAATCCGGGCTGAAGACTTTTTCAAGGGTCACCCTCAGGCAGGGATTCAAAAAAAGGGATTTTTTCTGTTAAGGAAATTCAGACAATTAAGTCTAATAATGATTCCTTCGTGACCCGAAAATCCCCTGAAATTAGGCCCAAGAGATATACCATTTTAACAGAAAGGAAAACACAAAACGACAAATTAGAAGAAAAACCACTAATAAGTAAAACTACAATAACAAAAAAACAATAAAAACCAAAAAACCATAAAATAGCACTAAAGAAAAACGAAAAGGCAAGAACATACCATCAACAGTCAAGGAAATTTTAAGCTATCGATTGTGATTCCCGCTTATTCAAAACACAAAGCTAACGGTAATTTAGGTTACCTAAATTTAAATAAAAAATCTTAGAAATACAAAAAAAATATGAAATTTGTTGAAACGGGAAGTGTAAGACATGTCCATTAGCAGATAAGGAACAGATCAATAATAAAAACTCAAAATTACAAATATTCTGTAAAAACAAAAACTTGATTTATCTTTTTAATTGTTCAGAATGTAATTTAAAATATATTGGCCAAACTAGCACCGAGCTTAGTTTAAGAATTAACAATCACAGATCCGATATTAAAAACTTCATAAAAAATAGGACTACGAACTTCGAACTGGAGCATTTTCAAAACCATAACTTTAACAATATTAATATCTACATTGTAGAAGACAATGTTAACGAATTAAGCAAAAGATTGGATCTGGAAAACATTTATATTTGCAAACTGAAAACTTTATTTCCCTATGGTCTCAATAGTAAATTAAATGGGGAAGGCTATGCAGATTTAAACAATAATTGCATTTATAACAAATTTAACATATTTAAAAATCTTCTAAATAAAGATAACTATTCTGAAATATTTAAAAGAGGTAAAGGAGAAGGGGGCAATTTTCAAATTATATTTGAGGAATTTCAAAATTACTGTTATCTGGAACACAATAGTGAAAACATTCACAAAATTAGGAAATACATTTTTGGTCTTAGAAATAATAAAATTATATGGTTATTAAATAATAAATTCGGGGAATTAGAGTTTAAAAATTCGTACACAAAATGTATTGTTCTAGATCTAATTAAATGTAAGCTTAACATTGGAAAAAACGATTTACTTTTTAATAATAAAAATAATGTTTACAAAGAATTCTGAGTGATTAAATTCTTGGATATTTACTTCGAATATCTAAAATTGCCCAAAATTATACATAATAATAATATATTTTTTCCTCTATCAGATAAAACAACTGTTTCAATAGCGTTTAGTTACACTTCAACTTTAAAGAAAAAAATTTGTAATTATAATTACTATGGCAAAAATTTAGAGAAAATAAATATTACAGATTGTTACTGTAACAAAGAAAACTATAGAGATTTTATAGATGCTGATAAAGGTCATATTATTACAGGTAATTTAAAAATTATTGAATCCAACTCTTTAAGAGATTTAATAGGAAGAGGAACAAAATTTAGATTAAGAGAAAAAATAAACCATGATAAAATCTTGATTTCTATTGGTAATGATTTGGATGTTTTTATTGCCAAATTATCTAGAAAATACCATTGGCCTGCGGAAGGTTTCAGAGAATGGAAAGTGAGAAATTTAAAGGAAATAAAAATAAAAATGGATATTGATTTTGACAGATCTAAAGAACGTGGGATTTATTTTAGTAAAACATTGAAAAACGAAATAAAAAATTTCTTATTACAGTAATAGATAAATCAGCAAATAATTTCTGTTTAATTTGTAAATATTATTATAAAGAACTTTTAATTAATGAATATAACTCTAACGCAACTTATATGTTAAAGAACACCGGGAAAAAGGAATTAGATAAAAGAATGCTAGCTTTCGCAAAAAAAAATTAAGACTTGCTCTCTTAACTATCCTTATTTATTCCCAACAGTTAAATTTCATAAAAATCCATTAAAATTCAGATTCGTGACCTGTAGCACTGGCAGTTATAATTACTATACGGGTAAAAATTTCTTTAAATACTTAAAAATTATCCTGGACAAAATAAAAGATGAAGACCACTTTATTATTTCTAGTAACAAAGAAATTCTGGATTTTCTTAAAGATAACAACATTAATAAACTTAATACTTTTGATTCCGAAAATTTATATACTAATCTACCTCATGAAAAATTAATAAACGTCT
>JAPMOR010029290.1:5084-46158 GCA_026543865.1 Argiope aurantia
ATCTTTTAAATCGAGTCTTAAAACAGTTAACGATAGAAAGCTTAAATATGTTGGAAAGAATGCCAGTAAATGTAACTAAATAAACTAAACCTAATTTCTAATGAATAAAATAATTTCTTTTGAATGCTAGAACAAGATATTGCAATACGTTATAGTCTGGCAATTTCAGTGGAAAGAGATTGATAAACTGAATATTTTAGGTATAAAAACAAGCAAAAACATCAGAGTCTGTAGTAAATGTCTGATGAATTGCAATGCACCACAAAGCATGTAATAAAACTATGATTTTTTATTATATTTAATACACAAATTATAATTATCACTTACAACATCTAATTACAATATCATAACATTTAAGAACATAGGAATAGGCTTTAACATAGGAATAACATTTTTAGCCATTCTCATTATTATATTTAATTGTAATTTTTTAAAAAACTAAGATTTACTCTAGAACTTGTTTTCAAATAAATGCATTATTTTTTCATCGTACAAGGAAAAAGAGTTACTGATGAAAATTGAAAGAATAAAATGAAACTGGCAAAAATAAATGAATAAATTACATTTATAAAAAGCATGCATTATCAGTAATCCTCAGAGAAAAATGTAATAAACTAAAAATGCATAAAAATAATATAGCAGAATCAAGCATCCCAATTTTAAAATAAGTAAAAATTAAAAGTCTTCTTGAGTCTTGAATAATAAAATATTACTAATTTCTGCATTTTGAAAATAGAATTAAAAGAAATCGGTTATAAGATTTTAAAATTCCGCTCAATAATTGCTAATAAAGCATACAAACTTCACTTTTATTTACCAATTATAAATGTAATAATTGAAACTGCATTTGCTAGTTAGGTGTTTTGAAACTAATAAATGTTGACATTCAGCCTCATTGTAATAAGCTTCGCACATCTGTGGTATAAGATTAGAGCATCAACCAATCGACGGAAAAACAGGTTCTCCCCTTCAGACAGCAGCCAATAAAAATACACAATGACACATTAGCGTCAGGGTCTGGGCGTCCCTTGAGTTACGATAGGACTGTTCGTGTCGATTTTAATAAATCATTCCTCCGTTAGTTTTAAACAAGGATAGAAAAAGAGTTTGATTGTTTATAGTGATGTTTTTTGATTATTTCCTTTTAAAATAACGTGTTACTTTTATAGATAACAATGCAGATATTTTATTCGCTTAATAAATCACTATTTCCTCGCTAAAAGGTCTCTTAAACGATAATGACTTGATAAAATATGTGTTAACGTGCTTGCTAGCTCTAAGAAGACTTTAAGGAAAGAGCTAAAAGTAAAAATAATTGAACTTAGACATAAGAGAATGCTTCATTCATTTAGGATGTTAAATATCACTTTAAAATTTTTTATTTATTTATTTTGCTGATGTGAAAAATTGTCATTTTATGACCACTTTTTTTCAAAGCTCATTCATTTAAATTCTCATATTCTAACATAGAATAAAAAAAAGTAGAAAGTTATAGAATAGAATAGTAATGAAATTAAAGCTTTTGTTTACAACGAATATTGTTATTATTTGCTTACAAAATTATGAGAACTATTTAATACTATAAGAAATGGATAATGAAATAACATTTGGATCCTTTTTTTTTTCTTTTGTAAACACAATTATGAAATTAAATAACAGGTGACAAAAACGGCGATTAAAATTAAAACTTTTCTTAAAATAGTTATTTAGTAAATGCCACGATTTTTTTCAATGCAATTAGTTTTCTTAATTTTTTTCGATATACAATAATAATAGCACAGACACTAAAAAAAAAAAAAAAAAAGAAATTTTCCACGCTTCATCAATGTTTTTGTAATTAAAATTTGTATAGCAATTAACTATAATAATAAATATGACTATGTAAAATTGATTATATCGGATAAATTATATCAGAAATGAATATTTTGCAGTTTAATATCTACACTTTATCAAATATAGCTTATCTATCTGAAATGAATAATTCCCATAGCTAATAGCAATAATATAAATGGCAGAGGAAATGAAATTTTCTATTAAATTTTACATTCGTAAAAAATAATAGTATACAGGGTGTTAATTCTAATCGTGGGCCAGTAGCTAATTTCTAAACCATTATAGAAAGGCATGTACTTACAAATGTAAAACTGTTTTCAATGGCATAAATAATTATATTTTATGCTGCTTCAGTCAGTAAATTTACTTAAAATTAATAAAGAAATCTAAATTTTAGCAGTCTTTTGGTTCTATTATTTTATTGAATGAAATGTTCTTGATACTCTAATATTTTAAACAATAATTCTTTAACAAGAAACTTTACACAAGAATTAAACAAGACTTTTTTAAGAAGATCATTGAAATGTTCTAAAATAGTAGTATTCTAGGCTTCATAATTTGGTCATTTTTAGCCCATTCCACCATTTTGAAACTCTGTTTTTTCGAAACATAACAATTCTCTATATCATTTAAGAAATTTTTATAGCGGCCATTATTTTCCTATCTTTCGTTTAGAATCTAGTTACTAACTATGATTGGATATTCTGTATTTTAAGAAATAATATATATAATTTCCACGACATAAAAGATATACACTTTTGTATCTACAAACAGCAAGCAATGCGTTTAATATCATTGAAAAAACATACAAGTAATGATGCTATTAAAATAAAAAAATATTAATTATTGGTCTGAAAGCTGATCTAAAAATCTATGTTGAAAAATCCTAAAAATCATATAATATTCAATAATATATGGAAAAAATGTTAAAGACGTCGTTCAACGTAATTTTCTTTCCCCTTTACCCCTTTTTTATATTTTAATTATGCCGGAGATGCTAAATTTTTTTTCATTTTTTACAAGGAAAACTTCAAATTATGTCCACAATTTGAACACTAGCTTTTCACTTTTGAAATTGCATAAGTTTTAATGATGTTCTTTTTTTGGCATTCTGAGATAGATAAGCGTACATAAAGGCACACAAAAACATATTAAATTAGGTTTGACCAATTAATTTCCGTTTTTGTCTTACTTTTGTCATGAATTTCTCCATTCCCATTAAAAAAATAACGCCATTTCTTTAATTAAAAAGCAAATACTTACTTTATATTGAAAAAGCTACTTTGTATGTGAAGTAAGATTTTGGTTTTATTTAGCATCATTAAAAATATGAAAAAGTGTATTAATTTTTTTTTCTGAAATATTTTTCCAATACAAATTTATTCAAATGAATGAATTCATATAATTTTATTTCCTTAAGAAAGTTTTAGTCATATACATAAAATGTCTACGGATATTGAACCCCTTTCTCTGAGATTAAAAAAAAAAAAAAAATCTTTAAATTGATAAAATTTCCCTCACACATATAATAAAATTTTTTATCTAAACAGCAGGCATGAAACAAACAATTGCTTGCTTCTCAACAGGAGGGTTAAAGTATGGAATTCCAGGATCTGAACAAAATTAGAAAACCATAAAAGATAACAAAATAAAAAATAAGTTTTGCCACCACACCTTGAGGGATGCATTCATTTTCAGGACATGTGAAAAGTCAGTAGGCGGATGTTGTAACCAGTATGTATATAACCACTGAACTATCTTAATATTTCTAACGAATGAGGGTAGTAGTTAATTTTTGTAGAGTTATTTTACTCTGATGTAGAGTTAATTTTTAGATAAATTACTTTTAAATAATAAGCCAAGGAAAAGTTTTAGTTCTAGGAATATTCCTTAAATTTGGGGAAAATTTTTATTTGCTTTTTTAGAAATTTTATTAAAATCACTTTCCACTATTTCGTTTCTTTATTATTCTGGTATTTATTAGAAGTTTCTGAATTCCAATTCTGAATATTCAAAATGGCTCACAACATTAATAAATAATGCATCCTTATTTTTTAATTTTTATTTATTGTATTACTTTATTTTATTTGTTTATTTTTTGCTAAGCATTTTCATTTTTTAGAAGAGAGAAAACTGAAAGAGACAGACATTATTATTATTATTATTATTATTGGGCTTGAAAGAAAAAGAAACAATGTTTAACATTTTCCTATGAGACATCTTAAATAAGAATTCAAACTCCAAACCTAATGAAATACAAAACCCTGTAGCATAAGGATGGATTTAGATTTCAAAGAAAAAACTCAAATAAAAGTCTTCTGATATTCATCACAAGGTTAGTAACAGGAGCTGGGGAACCCAATATTGGAAAGATAGTTTGAAGGGGGGAAAAAGACAGAAAAAATCGTACCATTTCCCAGAAAGCTTTTCCAACAAACAATCCTTTGAAGAAAGACGTATACAGAAGCCGAAGGAAAAATCCTATGAAAAGAGAAGACTCACACAAATGTTGCTCTTGTACAGGAGTTGAAAGGAAGAAACTCCAGAGCGTTGTGGAAGAAGTACGTCACGTGAGAAAGTGCATTACACCAAGTGTCGTATTGCAGAAGGACATGCAAACAGACATTCTCCTTTAGTCTCATCCATGAGCTCAAACACTCCCTTAGAGACATAAATTCCTGCAATCCGTCTAATTTATGGATGTCGGCTACAGCTGCAGTAAAGATTTGAGGACCCATGTTTTTCAGCGGGTAAAATGGCTGTTAATGTGTCAGCGCTTAACTACCATTTTTTTTAAGAACAAGTATAACACTTCCTTGAAGGGGAAAAATTTTTTTATACCTTCTCGTAATACAAGGAGGAAAAAAGCTAATAAAGAATTAAATGCATTAACTAACAAAAAAAATTAAACAGTTAACGTTCTTTATCCATTTAGTCTTACATTTTCTTCTTTAATGTGAAAAAAAAGTAGGAAATGGAAATTGATCCCCCCGCCTGAAACACGACATCGTTTTAAGATAAATGGGATTAATTAAAATTCTGTTCTGTAGATTGTATTATTTTATGTGCTACATTGATTGTAATTCAAGGTAAAAAAAAATACCCTTCTCATAGGAATATACTTAGCAAGAAATTTCAATTTTATAACTAAATTATATTATCAACAATATCTAAAATAGATAGGAAATTAATACATGCTTATTTAGAGAAAAGATAACATTTGGAGAAAAAAAGTGGAAAACTTTCAAGGAAAAACTAAAGACAGGAAATGTTGGCAAATATTTTGGATTTGAAAAAGATGAAAGTACAAATGTCTAAAAGTTTTCTAACCAAATTATGTAATTTCATTCCGGAAAATTATAATTATTACGTCGCATAATGTTTTTTATATATCAACTTTCTAGTAGAGACAGGTTGTCAAAGATCGGATTCATCCTTTTTGTCTCCCGCAGCATGCAACAGCTTTCTTCCAAATGTATACAAATAACCTCCTTTTTTTTTCGATTTCCTTGCATCTGCGCCGCGGGCGAGAGAATGCCTCCAAAACCATTTATTTCGTAGAGACGACGCATCATAGCCCATCATATTTTTAGTGGCAATTCATGAAACATAAAATCTCATACGAAACATAAAAGCCAAAGAGCCCGAACGTTCTCTAAACTTGGGTCAAATCACGTCCGCTGAAAATGGAACTTGAAAATTATCCGCCAAGTCCGCCGTAACAGCATCCTCACGTCCCTGTCGTTCATAACCCGCCTCTGTACCTCAGCAAGTCACAGGAGGCATAATAGAACAGGGAAGCAGGCCATTCGAAACGGCCATTTGCAGCATCAGGACGGGCCTTCAATAGCCTAGCATAAGGCCGTTATGTCGCTGTCGCTGATACGGCTAGGACTGACTCAGAGTTATGCCTGGGCTACGCGAACGGACGTTAACGGTGAAAAATTATGCTGAATAGTCTACGAGATATAGACCTATCCCCTCAAGTGAAATCTCACTCCTCATTTTGGTAACGTTGGCACCTACTAAGAAGCAGGAATGAGGATACAATATATCGAAAGTTGCTTTAAAATCTCAACGAAATAAGTGATCAGTTTTAACAAGATCATAGTGAAACCAACCCACCAAGAAAAAAATATGTAATATATATAAATAACATAAGATATTTTTTTTGCAGTCAATTGCATAAAATTTGAATTAAACATTATTCAATTTTTGAATCTGAATTGAGCAGTAGAGAGAGAGAAAAAAAAAAATGGAATAACTTATTTTAAATTCATAATCCATTCTATTCTTATTTTCCTTCTATATAAATTAATTGTATTAACATTTAATTTCACGCGCGCTTCAATGTAAAGCGTAGCAGAGTTTTTCACAAAATAAATTTTATTTCTTTATAAATGATTATCCTAGAGTTGAAAACTATTTGTTGAAATTGCTTAACTTATGAGCTGAGTAATGACAACAATGCCATAGTCAATCAAAAGTTTTGAAAAATAATTGAACCAGATAATTTTTCAGATTAATGCAACATTCAAAAAATATCTGCGAAAACTTTTTAAAAAATTAGTCATAACTGACATTAAAAAAGATGTTTATTTAGAGCAGTAAAGCTTGCTAAATTTTATGAACATGAAATTTATATGCATGCAAATACCCGACTTTTTTCTATGACAGTACAACTCGCTTAAATTTCCTCCCTTTACTAGCTGAATTGATTTATTTTTATAACACTTCCGTTGTAGTATACATAAATATAAATCACTTCTGTATAATACGATTAATAATAATAAATATTCTTTTAAGTATTTCATAACAACCAAAAGAAAGCCTGACAATCCGTTCGAAACACTGCATAATAGGATTGATAATACTGCTATGTGATGATTAATCCTTTGCAGTTACGGTAATTTTTCGAATGAATTTCTTTCACATGGAAAATATTGAAAAGAAAACAATCATGGAAAAATGCGTGTTTCGCAAAAATGAAAAACTAGAGAGAGGGGGGAATGTTTTTTCCGTCAAAAAAGAAAAATATAATTTGCCATTTCAAATGGTGTAAGGGGAATCAATAATTTAAACTTAAATAATCAATTAACCAAATAAATATGTTTATTAATAAATATCAGCTCTTCGTATTTGATCCCAACTATTGTTTTTCTAAGAAATTCATTTCTTCTCATGAAATTCGATAATAATATTTTTAATATATTATTCCGAAAATTCGGGACTTCATTTTCTGCATAAAAGTAGCTTCTGGGTTTTTTCCCCCCCTTCAAATTTCTCTGTTATTTATAAATACTCTTTCTAGCATGAAGGGATTTTTAATTTCAAAATTTTCTCTCAACATACAATCGATTATTCAGGCTTTGATGAGAAGTTATGGCAGAACAATAACATAAGTATTTGCAACATATTATTCAAAGAAAACGTAATGTATCAGAAAAAAAATTTGAATATTCCAGGATTCGTAAAATTGCTGTATCCGAATAATATTTTTAATATATTATTCCGAAAATTCGGGACTTCATTTTCTGCATAAAAGTAGCTTCTGTTTGCAGCATAAAAGTAGCTACAGTTGAAATACGTGAAACATTTCCGGATATCAAATAGGAAGTTTCTCGGTCACAATACTACAATTGTATAAGTTCATTATAAAGATAAACTTTGCTCTGAATAGAAAATGGAAAGAAAGTTCCAAATATTTTATTTTCAAATTTTAAAATACTTTGTTTTGTGTTTTATCAAAGCCATCCTTCGACTTTGAGAGTATTAAATCAAAAAATAAGAAACTACATCTAACAGGACATTCAATTATAATGATACTCCATTTAGAGAAAAAATATTTACTACCCATCTGAAGCCATAGCAGCTTTCTGAATTCTTTGACTGGGTTAAAATGTTATAAAGATTTTTTTTCAAATAATTTTAGAATGTGGTATGTCATAGCTACATATTAATAATCTAAGCAGATCTCTTACTCACTTGCGTCATTTTAAGGATATGATTTGCAATTTTGCATGTTACTAGTAATAATGAAATGGAATAGTGGATATGGAGGGCAACATAAAATGTCTTCCAAATTAGATTTCTTATTTTCGATTAGATTTTAGAAAATGACTACTAAAAAGAAAATCACTTTAAATTCTAGTTATTATAAATTAATTTATTAGAGCTAGATAAAACAAATAGATAAAAAATATCACTTTTTAAAAAAAATATACCTGAATGATAAAAAAAAAACCTGTTAGTTATTAAAAATGTTTGATATATATTTAAAATTAAAATCTGTCTAATTCTATAGTACATTTATTTCTTAATGAAAGTAGAAACACTTATTATGTGAAAAGTACTTAAAACTGGAAGTTATCTTGATGGTTCTACAAGATTCTAAATTGTATTTCATTAAACTGTAAAATTGAACCATTACTAAATGCCCAGAACTCTGCATCTAGCAGTTTCAAGTAGTTATAAATCATTTGATGGATAGCATTTAAAAATTTCTATATTAGTCATAATAATTTCATATTGTATCCTTAATAATTTTATTTTATACATATCAGAATTTAAATTTTATTTTATATCTATTTATTTTTATTTTATTTTATATTGATTTATTTTTATTTTATTTTATATTTAATAATAATTTTATTTTATATTGATCATAATAATTTGTCCGCTTCCATTATAGTCAGACTAATGAATCCTATCAATTTCACATTAAAAATTCACCTCTTTGTTTAAAAAAAAAAAAAGCTTTATTCTTGGTCCCATTTCATTTTTGAAATTTCTTTCTTTCAAAAGGAAGCAAAGATTTCGAAAAGAAAAAGGAAGAAGTTAAATATATAAATAACTATTTAGAAAGCTTTACAAATTGAGGACAAAAAATTTAAAAGCGTATGAAATTATTTTTGAAGAGTCCCTGAAAGTTTTAGTTAATAAAATAGTCCAGCAAAGATAGATTTGCCAAGTTCTAAATAAATAACTGAAAGCTGTTCTGAAATGAGACAAACGTCGCGAGGCCGCCAGCGCCGATGTTTACGTCCACTAGGATCCGCATTTAATTCTCGCCGATGATGTTGAAACGTAGCGTTAGTTTGCTGCGTTATTCACTCATTTTAATATAAGTATTTCATTTCGAAATGAAACTAGGCGTGTTTCAGAATGTTTATCATTTCATGGAATAAGTATTTTTTTTTTCTTTCTCGTTTTGATTTTTAAAAGGCGGAAAACAATTTTCTACAGAAAATCCTACAAAGTTTAAATAAGCATTGTAAAGAATCAATCCGTAGATTTTAATTTATAAGCAATCGACAGCAAAAATTCGTTCTCATCTAATTAAATATACATGCTGATTTTTTTTTTTACATTCAGTTTTTTATGATTTAGATTTAAATATTCGCCACCCCTCCTTTGCTTTTCAAATTTAGTATCGCATTTTTTTTTTCTTCCAAATTTAGAACTCCCTTTAAGAAATTAAAAACAAAGCAATTTTGCTCCACTGGCGTTAAATTTCTGGAATGATTTTTATATAATTTTTGGCTAAACGAAACAATTTTCTTTTGATTGGTAGCCTAGTAAATAGTTTTCATTTCTTTTAGAATTAAAGTTAAAAGTAATGAATTTAATTTCTATCCTGCTTCTCTTTGTTTAGCAGAATTTTAACACCCCACTCATGCACCTACTATTGTAATTCTGCAACTTCATGAGAGCAGAATTAAAACAATTCTTAAAATCGTAAAGCAAAATCTAATAAAGATAAGAACAGAAACGCTTTTTTTTTTAAAGGTAATCATTTTCCTAAAGTATATATAAAGCCTGCTTTCAGAATGATGTTAAGTTAAAGAAGCAGATACTTTTTTAAATGCGATTGGAAAATCATCTGCCTGTTACACATTTTATTTCAAAGTTAATAACTTATGAAAACTATAGAAGGCATAGATGTCACATTGCTGTTAGAGATATTCTAACTTTAAATAAAAAATGACTGCAAATTTAGGCCCACCTTAAACTACTTACATTACATAGAAATGTACTTTAGATACACTACAACGCTGCTTTTGATTTCTTAAAGAATATAATGCAGCTAAGTCTGGAATTCTAATATATATATTTTTTAAATTGCTCACTAAAGTGCAGTAAAGACAAAGTTGAAAACTCAATAACATGCCAACAAAAAAAAACAGAAGTTACATATATTTTTAAAAAATAAATTATAGAATCTCTTGAATGTATGTTTAAAAAATGTCTTCTTTCAGTATGTAAGGTATAAGCATATAAATTACTCAAAAGGATCTTTAACACTCTGCATCCATGTTCATCATTTATTAGGGAGATTATCTTTTTTATTTTATGAAAATATTTCGAGAAAATACTATAAAAGTTTAAAATTTCAGAAAAAATATGGTAAATTTAACAAAAAAAATCATTTAAATATAAATATGCCACATGTCCATTTTTAATTTAATAGCCATGGTTGTGTATAATTGAAGATATAAAAATCCTTTCTTTAAGTATTTAATTAATAAAAAAACTTAAATAAATAGTCGAAGAAAGATATGCCACAATACATAAATTGCATTACTATAAATAGTATTAAAAACAGACAAATTATCCTTTTTCATTTTGAACTTGGAAAAACGTCTATTTCAAAAATAATTACATAAGAGATGTTAACATAAATTCAACACAATTACATAGACATCACAAACAATTATATAAATACATGCCAGCAAAAACAGTACCATTATTTTAATAATGCAGTTGATGACACTGTTCAATATATTTCCAAACAATAAACAATTTACGCACATATTTATATGCATTGATGAAAAAACTTTTCCTAAATATTGTTTTGCAGTAGCAGACAAATTAATTTAAAAGGTTTGAATGATGAAATAATCACTGCATCTCTATAAGTCAATTTAACAGCGTAAATGAAAAGAAAACGAATGGGATAGAACCAACTTCGCTTTGAATTTATTTGCTGGTGAGTGATTTTTATGACAAAATTAACCTTTCAACAAGCCGCAGATCGACAATTTACTAAATAAGTAATTTTTCAAAAAAAAAATCTAGTGTTTTTATGACAGTTTAACAAAACTGCAATGAAATAATGTAGGTAATGAATTAATTATGAATGAATTATAATGAAGAAATGAATTAAATAAGGAGACAAGAAAAAAAAATAGTTGCCACGAATATTGTTATTAAGAATTGATTTAAAAAATTCATTTTATTATAAATTATAGCAAAATAAGTTCGTGAATTAGTTTTCGCAATTAAGAATTGTTATCTATTTGTTGTATTATTAATTATTCTAATAGGGAAAAGATTGAAAGAGACATTTTCTTAAAGCGCTTTAAAGACAACATTGAGTTTTGAGACATTCATGTTATAAATTTTAATTTTTTTACATGTAATTCATGTAATTATTTTTTTCCTTGGAAAGCGTAAAATAAATGTCAGAAATTAATACCAGTTTATATAGAGTTGAATTTTAGATTCAATACAAAAGTCTCTTTTTTTTCAACTATGACACACTTGCACTGAAGAGTATTTATAAATATAAAATGATTAAAAGGTAATTTTAAACAAATAAATATTTTATTATAAAAATTCCATCAATTCAGCTGTATTATATTTCAATAAAATATTTTAAGAATTTGTATTTAAAACTATTTCAGATATCCTTTCTCTTATTTTTTTATAGAATCAACTGAAGAAAAGTTGTTTCAATGTTCATTCTATATCTTGCTGTTCAGGAGTTCAGGATAACTCTAAACATGAAAACCAAGAGGTATAATAATTTAATTACCAATATAAAATTTAATTAATAATTATATTTAACACGAATTAAAAGTTGCTTATATATACATAAACCATGCTCATTTTAATAATAAACATTCTTTATTTGTTTAAAGTATCCATATTCATTCATTTAAAAATCAGGAACTCAATATAAATAGTTAAAAGAATTGCCAAAAGCATTCAAAAGCATACAAAATGCAGAAGTTTCACAGAAACTGAATACTCAGAAATAATAATTCGCATATGTTAAAAGAAATTAAAATACAAAATTTTTTGGACAATTACAATACAACAAAAATTTGTCGCAACGCAGTAAGTTAATCTCAGTAATTAATTCACATTTTCTTTCTTTCATTTTGAACTATAAAAAATATGAAATGGAAATCAATGAAAAGGGAGATGAATCTATCATAATTGTTACTTAAATATAACAGGAAAAAAAATATGCGACTTTAAAAAAATTTTTGTGTGCATTTTAAAGGAAGAAATATTGAAAACCATGCTTGAAGTGTCTATGAAAAACATAATGCTAAGATCTAAGAATTAACTACAACTTCCATAGTAACGAAGTCTGAAACTCATAATCAATAAATAAAAATTTAAAAAATAAAAATCAAATCAAAATGATTTTATATAAATCCAAAATAATCGAGGGGAGATTTTATTTGCTAGAATTGGTCGAAATACATCAAAATTAAATTTACCTAAAGTTGGAAAAAAAAAAAAACCAGTTTTAAACTGCTGGTGTAATATCCAAAACACATTTTTTATAAGCAGGCATAAGCAAAGAGCAGCCATATAGAAAAATGTCACATTTCTTATCTTTGAACGCAAATGCCTCCTTATCGTCCGCAAATGTAAGTCTTAACGGGAAAGCAATTTGTGCAATTAAAAGCACTGAAACAGCTCCATAATTCTCTTTATCGTAATAGAATTCTTATCAAACTTTTAAACAGTTCGATTACCAAATCGAAAACCTATCACAAAGCAGTCTGAAAGTCATAAATATGAGGCTTACATGAAATGACAGGAACCACTTTCAGAAGCTAAAGAGAAATGACATTTCATCCAGATTTAAGGGTCCGAAGCACACATAATGGTTACTAGGTGAGAAATTTCGCATAACCATATTTTATCTTCTAAGTGTCCTCCAGCAACTGTCCAACATAAAAAAGAAAATAGAAGAAATCTCAGCAAGAGCCCTTCCCTATGTCCGAGAAATATATTAATCCTATAAAAATGCTTCATGTTTCCTGAAGTGTTTGCAATCACATAGAAGCATGCAGTGCTTGTCTAGCAGCTAGATAAGATATGTGGCCTTTGATGTATGGGTCTTGAAGAAACTATGCCGTGCCTTATACGAATACCTTAAATGAAATCTATTTTACTGACAAGAAGCTGATTGGGACCATGCATTTCCTTTCAAAGAGGGGGGGAACGGATATAAATTTGTCGTAAATCGCTTTGGGAATAACGCCAACTTGCTGCATGAACATTATAACAAATCTTTTCCAAGCCTTACTGTGTTTTTCTGATACGTTCTTGCGATAGCGTATTCTTCGTTGGAAACAAGGGATCATACGACTATGAAAATAGAAACTTTTTTCTGCTATTGGTCGTTAATACTGGAAAATAAATAGAATCTTGCGAGTCTCAATTCATGAGCGAAATGTCAGTTTAATTACATCGGTAGTGACTAAACTGGAAAATCATCGCAGGTGCAATAATAACAAATTTAAAATTTAAGTATCTTCATATTTATATTCACGAAGTATTTGTTTGAATTGTTGTTTTTCATCTTAGTTAGTAAATAATTAAAATATTTCTGTTGTAAATTTCCTCATTTTTTCATTTTGTTTTTCAATTTTTTTAATGTAAAATTATTTTCTATGATCAATATCAAATTTAAACTCATATATTTTAATATTTTTTCACATCTAAATTTTTAAATTTGTAAAAATTTATTTCAGAAATTAAGTAAAAATATATTGTAAATTTTCAAAAATAAATAAGCATTTCTTTAATAAACATCGAAAAATTTAGCTTTGTGATGTGCTAGTTCCAATAGGAAATATTAGCGTACAATCTAGCCGATTAAATATTTTTCAGAACGAAAAACATGGAGAAATCCAAGGCAATAAATGTACATACGATAATATAAAATGAAATCCAAACTAAAAAATAATAACTGTATACACTAAAAATTTTGTAAAAACAATTATTAATTTCCTGTTAATAACTATTCTTCACATTTACAGGAGTATTTAAAATATATTAATCAGCCACTAAAACATTTTTAGTAATTTTTCATTATGTATTTTTAAAAATTCAATAGAAAAAAAAATCAGAAAACTTGTTTATTGATTTTCAGTTCAATGATGAATTTCAATAAGTTGGTGATGCAATTCAAAGCAACAAAAGATTTTGATATATCTATTACGAGAAATTTTTTTAAAAGCAAATGTTAATAACACACAAAAATATTTTGTAAAAGCGTGTCAACATATCCAGTATCATTACTTAATCTTTAAAAATGTCAACACAGATATAAGGCCATTCAAAATCTTGAACATCAGACTATTGAAATTTTTATCTTAAATAGATTTCATCAACCGTTATAATTAAAAAAATAATAAAAAGAAATGCTTTCAATGAACTTGTTAACTAATAAACGTTTTAACTCTTTTTATAAAATGTTCTTATATACAAGAAATGCTTTATTGTATTGCGTGCAAAATAAATGTCACCAAATATTATAAGAATTGAAGATGAATTGTGACAAAAGATGAAAACATGATGGTCTGCCAATGAAGAATAGAAAATCTCCAGAAATAAAATTCTTGTAAACTAATAAATGTTTTAATTCTATTTATAAAAGTTTTTATATAAAAAAGGCTTTGATGTATTGCGTGCAAAATAAATATAAAAAAATATTATAAGATTTGATGATGAATCTTAACAAAAGATGAAAATCTGATGGTCTAAGATGACACAAACAGCTATTCTCCTTCAATTCCTCGCCCAAAATCCTGGCGCGGTTTGATGATATTCCCTCGCGCGACATATCAGGGTGTGTTTTGATCCATGGAGCGAGCTTGTTTTTTTCCCTTCATTCCTTTAGTAAAATGCCCAACCTGCACGTTATCATGTCTGGAGCAATGAGCAATGTCTGCGTTCTCCTATCGACCATTATTCCTCGGCTCCACAAGATGAATGCGATTCGCGATGGTATACAAATAAATTTTTATATATTTATTACTTCAATTTCGCCCGCATTATTTTTTCCCCCGGAAGATGAATTGCGCACATTTCTTTTTCTCTGGGCAAATGCCGTATTTCTTTAGAAGTAAAAATAATTCGAGATTTATTAATGGGAATGGTTTTCTTAACCCCGGATTTCGCTTCAAAAATTAGTCATGTTTATTGAAAAACAAAAAAATTATAAATTTTCTTTCAACTGACACCTACACGATAACCGAGAGAATGACTTAAATGCCTCGAAATCTCACACCAGGAGAGATTAATTCTGCACTAAGTTTATAGATTGCTCGGCATTACAATGCTGCGACACGTTTTTTTTTTTTTTGTTTTTTGTTTTACTTATTTATTTATTATCATTTTGTATGTGTGTGTAAGCATGCATTATGAAGGCACACTGCAATCTATTTTATGTTCAATGGCAAGGCGATTCATTGTGAATTATGCCTGTGGAATACATAGATCCTGATTAAATACTCTGTGGAAGAAGTAAATGATACGCACTATCTCTTTTAACAAAATACGTAATTAGAAAAAAATTGTGTGTTTTTGTATAATTTGAAATTATAACAGTTTCAAATTAAGTAATAAGAATAAGAAGAAAATGTTTACGAAAGAAATGCAATTTATCGAAGGTTTATTTACGTATTTGTTTTTTCTCTCTCTCTTGTTTGCAGAGGAATTTTTCCTCTTCCTTGGAAACATAAAAAAACTGCATGAAATAAAATCACATTAACTTAATATATTCAAAAATGAATATATGAACTAGGAATGATGAAAACTTTATTTTTTGTATAGAAATCTCTACGGTCCTGTCCAATTCACTGTAATTTTAAATTATAAAAAGGATTTTCAAAAAACTTTATAAGAATGTGAATAGTTCATTGAAGCTAGCTAGCTAAAACATACGCATGAAGAAAAAAGAAATTAAATAACTTATATTTTTCAAACTTCTTAAATAGTATATTTCTAATAAAGATTTCAGATAACTATTCGGATGCATCTCTCTCTTTCTTTTAATTGAAAATGAAGGATTCGTGAACTATGAATTTAATTTTTGAGAGAAATACATTTCAAGCTACACCACATCTGAAATCTAGAATTAAATAAACTTAATTAATAATTATTAATTATACTTATAAATTAGGGATATTAATGTATGTAATGTTACTATTAGTGACATTAAATTTGAATGAATATTAATGTATTTACTTACTTTACAAATGTCTACAATGAAATGTTATGTATTTTCATTTACATTCCTTTGAATAGTATAGTATTTTAATTTTTTTTAAACTCGCATCCAATGAAATAATTGACTAATTAAATTTAGATGTAAAGTAAGATCAAAATAACAATACTGCATTCTTAAGAAGGTTCAAAGAATTATGGATTGTAAAAGAAATTCGACATTTCAGGAAAATATGTACATGTAAGGAAACTTAATTTTTTGTTTGGAAATAAATAATTCAAATGGTTAAAAAACATTAAAATTATGTTTAAAAAATTCTAAGTCAGTTCCAACCAGAATGTAATATATATAACGATTTATTATAGTCTTATTTCCGTAATTTTAAGTCAAAGAATATTTTTAAATAATATAAACTGCAAATTTCTATTAAAAAAACCCATGAAAAATGTTTAAAATTACAATACCATCTTTTTTATGATATATATTTTAAACATTAATAATTTTTTTCTTTTCTTTTAGGTTCTTTGCATGTACGGAATAAAAGGCTGTTTCTGATAAAAAGATAAACAAATCAAAGAATCTGTATAAATGAAGCAACGGCTTTCGTTGATTAATGAAGATTGATACGACTATTAAACTGTAATGTATTTTTAAGGACATTTAAAAATAAATAATTATTATTTAATACAATTACCTACATAATCATTCGACTTTTCTCTTTTGTTGTGGTTGTAAAAAAAATTTTTTTTAGCAACTCAACATTAATGGAATGGATTAGTACAAAATGAAACGTGTTTTTTTTTTTAATGTACAACCCAAAACGCCGATGGCTCAATTTCATAGCTAAATAATATTTCTTTACATAAAACATTACTATGGCTGGTAAGTTTAAAACGCCTGATATTTCCTTAGTTGTTCACTTAAAAAAATTACTACATTTAATGTTTTACTATTAGTATTCTCATCGAGAAAACGCTGCATTAAAATAATTCTAGATCTAAAATGGAAAGCACAGTGAAATCGAAACAGATTTGATACTCACATTTCAATATTACAGATGGTTGCGTATCCAAAATATAAGTTACAATGGCGCACATTTAAATCGCCAGTCTGTTGAAAACATTTCCGCGGCGCAGACGTAACACTCATAAAGCGTCAGATTTCTATTGATAATCAGAACTTAAAGGCCCTGGAGATACAAGGGCTTTTCCAAACATCTGCTCATATCTAAACAGAGTTACCAAATTCATTGTATTATATAACAGCAGCAGCGGCGGCCTATCAGAGGCCGAACCTTATGGCAGTGCTACATTTTTGAAAGGGGCAAACATTCCCCTACATTTGAAGTGAAAGGAAAAAACTCTGATAAGGGTATGCCACGGTCCCTTTGATTTGCCGGGGGGGGCCCTTAACACCGCCTCCTTCACAGCTGTCAGAATTACCAATTTTATGTCTTTATTGACCCTATTAGATTTGCGACAGTGCTAACGAGGCAAAATGTCTCTGTTGACAATTTCCCAGCAGTGGCCCATCACCTCCAAGTTAAACAGAACTGCAGCATTCAGAATTAACACAAGAATTCGAACGGATTATTTGCTTTTAGTCTCAAAATGTGTGCTAAAAAATTATAAAAAATCACTTCAAATAATATCAATTTTTTAAGTATTTTATTCAACATTTATTGCAGGTATGTGGATTTTTAGTAAGTTTCTTTATTTTTTTTAATTAGACGACGATTTTATGCTCAGATAAAATTTCAATGAGTTATCAATTAATATAAAAATCTGATACTCTATAAAGTGTTAAAATGTCTTCATAATGATATTAGACCTTATTATATTTTTTAAAAGAAATATTTTCTCAATGTAATTCATTTTTTGTTTTTGTTTGTTTATATGAATCAAATATCCACATCAATATTTAAAAACTGTTCTGTAAAAGTATGTAAACCACATTTAATACTCTATAAAGTCCTAAAATGTCTTGATAATGATATTAAACCTTATGTTATTATATTAAAAATATTTTATAGCGTAATTCATTTTTCGCTTATATGAATCAAATATCCACATCAATATTTTTTTTTAAAAATGTTATGACAAAATATGTAAACAACGTTTAATTAAAAGTCATTTTTTCATTTAAGGTTTAAGTAAATAATAATTTACAATGGAGTAACAGAGATGTTAAATTTAATAACTTAATTTCCGCATTAAATATTATTCTTCAAATTAAAAAAATAAAGTATCATTTTCGAGTCATATAATAAGAGCAAATTGATGGCTGTGTGGATATTGTCAACGTTTCTTAAAAATGCGGCACGAGTTAATTATCGTTTAGCAAATGCATTAAAACCACTATATCTTTTAAAAAAAGCACACTTTTTTGACGATTCATTTTATTAGTTTCATTTTAGCGTCATGTGTACATTGCATTAAAAAATGGTAGTAATATATTTTAATTTTTAAAATTTTAGAATTGTGTTTTTAATATTAAAAATCTGTTGCATTTTATAAAACTTTGTAAATAAATTTTGGAAATAATAATTGCATCTAGATAGTGATACAGGTTAGGTAAAGTGTAGCAAAATTTTGAATCTAAAGAGTTTAAAACTTGTATTTTAAATTAAAAGATGAAATTTTTTCAGGATTGCACAAGCTGATATCCAATATATTTTGATAGAATATCATTCAAATTTTTGTCATGTTTTTTCTTTTTATATTGAGAGTGGAAATATGTATTGCTATAAAATGTAAATCTTTTTTCTTAATTATTCTTGAATCTGACTGCTTTTCTTTGACAGTGACAAAATGTTCATATATATTTGCATTTATTTAATTTCATTGTCCACGTTCTTTAAGTTGGAAATCCACCGAATTACAAAAATAAGAAAAATAATATAAAATGTTATTTTATTATTATAAAATTATGCAATTTCAGAATTTTCACAAGGAATCTTTCGTGTAGTTTTTTTCTGCAAAAAATTATTTTTGAAATAATATAGTTTTGAAATAATTTCTGTCATTAATTTCAGTCCTTGTATTTATTATTCTTCACTTTTATTTTATGGTAGTTAATTTTCCACAAATTTTATTGCAAAAATTATTTATACAAAAATCCCAATTTTATTATTGTCAAATACTACTTTTATAAATATTATTTTTTAAAAATTGTATTGCTTTAACAAACATCATATTTACTTTGTACGAATCTGTATTTAGCACCAAAGAAAAATTTAGAAATGATGCTTTAAAAATAATTAGAAATTCGCAAAAATAATATCTTTAATCATGTTTCTTCAACATTCTGCCAATCGATCTAATCTTTCATCTTGAACATGAAAGCACTTTTAACAGTATAAAATTTTATGTTTAATTGAGCAAACCAAGATGTCGATTGAGTTTAACTATATTTAATTATCACGGTATTTAAACTACGTTTCTAAGTAGCAGTTTAGTATTTAAGTGCTTACTCTCTTGTATAGGAAATACATATAATTAAACTATAATCAAATCAATAAATATTGCAATATAGTAAAATTTTGAATATTGAAAATTAAAGTATTTCAAAATTTGAAAATCAAAAAGCAATGGAAGCAAAATTTGAAGTATTTAAATGTTTTATTTTAAAACCGTTATTTTTAAGTTTGCAGGAACTGTGCCTTATATTTGAATAATATATTATTTGACTTTTTGTTATATTTCTTCTCTTTTTACTGAAAATCGAAATTTTTATTTCTATTGAATTGTTTCTCTTTTTTTATAATTATTGTTGAGTCTATTTGCTTTTCTTTGTGATAATTTCTGGAAAGAAAAAAATACTCTACCAATAAATACCGAGAAATAAATACCGAAATATTATTTTTTTTTAATGGAAAGAAACGGCGTATAATTGAAGTGCGATTAAATGTATAAAAATATAGAAGAAATTAATAATTCTCTTTTCATTCTTCTTTGACATAAAAAATAAAAGTTTGCATAACAATTTTTTCTTAATCCCAAAAGGCATTTCAGAAGGCTTATAATTTTCCAATAATCTATCATATAATCAGAAATGGAACTTAGTTTATATGTACATTTTATTAAATATGCTTTTATTTATGTACTTTTTTAGAATGCTATTTGATAACTTTTCTTTAAAGAATATACGGTTTAATCTTTGCGTATTTAACTTCTTAGTTTGAGAATTAGCTAATTAACAAAAAAAAAAAAAATCTTTGATAATATCGAGTATGCATTATTTAACACAGTAAAAAAATCGTTTCAACTAAAGAAACATTTATAATGCCATTTCTTCGTGCAATAGTAACTCTGACAACCAATGTTATTGCTTATTTATTAAGATAAATATCGTTATGAATTTTCAAAATATTTAATATACAAAACTCGCGATGATAATTCCGTTTGAATTAGTTTGAAAGCAATCGTTTTCTCATTGATCAAGCAAATTAATTTATTAGATGTTCATCATCATATACAAGTTTCCGGAATATAGCCTAATTTTACAAATGGAGTAAAAACGGAATCTGAAATTATTAACCAGATTATGTTTATAAAAAATCTTACCCACATATTTTAAATAAATGTTAATTTTTTAACTGTAATGATAGTATCTAAACTGCTTTCGGATTTATAAATTACACAAATTTTTAATTTTTATGAGTTACTCGAGTTTAAATTGCTTTAATTAATATTTTTTACGCATATAAATGGAAGGAAGCAGCTATTTTGAATATTTAAAAAAACATCTATCTCAAACACTATAATGGGAAAGAAAAAAAAAAGAAGTGTTTATTAGTAATTTTTCATCATAAAATTATAAAATAAATCAAACAAAGAAATAGATTGTTTAAGCAAATTTATTTTTACGTTGAAATCAAATTGACAAATTTTATACAGCTAAAAACACAAAAATTATAAAAAATAGTAATTTTGAATCTGCATCTATTTCATTAGTGAAATGTACCAATAAAAATCTGAGCAAATGTTTCTTTTAATTAAGTAAATCCCAAATTCTCCTGCCAAAAAAATCAAACAATTATTTTTCAAATATAAGGGAATGAACATAAAATTCTAATTTCGAATAAAAATTACATTAAAACGATAGTATCCAAATCACAAACAAATTACCTAGCTGCAAAATTCGAGCATTAATTTTAAGACTTCATGAAATACATCATGAAGACTACGATGACAGAGACTCGCATGACTATTTTTTATTTCCGCTTATATTGTTAAATAAAAAGTGGTTTTTTTTTTATTTACTCGCATTACGTTTATTTTTTTTATTTATTTATTTTTGTTTAAACATTTGATCGTGATTGTTAGTTTTGAAGCTGTAATTTTTTAAATATTCCGTACATTTGGATTTATAAATTATAGAATTTTAAATTTAAACGAATTAGTCAATATTATCCGTTTTTGCATATAAACGGAGGAAAACAGCTAATCTGAATGCTTAAAAGAATATCTATCCTAAACACTATAATGGGGAAAAAATGCGTTCTTTAGGAATTTTTTGATCAATACCTCAAAATCAGCAAATATGTAAGATCAGAGAGTAGTTTAGGTAAAGCTATTTTTACATTTAAATCAAATTGAAGTAAAATTTAACTAAATTTTATACAGGTAAAACCACAAAAATTATAAAACATTTTAATAGTGAACCTATATCTATTTTAATAGTCAAATGTCCAACAAAAATTTGAGCAACTATTTTTTTTAATTAAGCAAAACCCAAATTTGCTACAAATTAAACAATTATTTTCTTAATATAAAGGAAGGAATAGAAAATTCTAATTTCGAATAAAAATCAAATACAGTAAAATGATTATATCTCAATAAATAAATGATTAAGATTAAAATTCGCGCATTAATTTTAAGATTTCTCAGATATTCATGAAATACTTCATCAAGACACTAATCACAGAAGAAGGTAACAAGACTATTTACTGTTTACTCTTATTTGCTATCAATTTTACTTATATTGTTAAATTAAAAAGGTATTCATGTTTTTTTAATTGATCCGCATAGCGTTTTATTTTCTTGTTTAAGCACTTGGTCACAAACTGTGGACTGTTGATCCTAATAAGCTGTGATTTTTTTTATATACTTCTCAAATGTCCAGAACCATTTGTGAGAAAATTCCTAAGGTATGAAATTCTTCAAAAATTGTACCATTTATTTTTAATTTACGAAAATTTGTTTTCTAATTCGCTTCTCTAACAGATATGCTTTCCTTTGAAGCTATTTACTCATATTTGTGTAAGATATACTGAACACTTGCTGATATCTATTTATTTGAAGAACAAGACCTCTACACATTCTCCAGGACTAGCTTTTACAGAAATTTCAACATGTTATTTCTACTTCATTTCATTGTTGCAAGAAATTTCGTATCTATGTCATTAAAAATTTATCTTAAATTATTATTTTAAATGTCTTTATATTAATCAATAAGATTTTCGTTATCTTTAAAATTATTTTGTTATTTCTTTCTTCCTTTTTTTGCTATTTCTTTTGTAGCATATCTTACAAAGTTCAGAATTTCAAACGCATCTATAACAATTTTTTATTTCTGTAATATTTCATTCCTTCTCTGAAACAAATGGACATATTATTTTAAATTCAATTTTTGAGTTACTATGCACACTATTAGCTCCCTAGAAGTAATATATTATTCAAACTTTCTTAATTTTAGTATTATGATGAAATTTGATTATTTCACTATTAAATATTCGCTGTTGTTCATGTTGTTTTTATTTTGGTAGTTTTGTCTATTACAGGAGGATAATCTCCTGATATACTATATTTCACACAGCAGGAAGCATTTATTAATAGATAAAACTCTATGTTGTATTAATATATAAAACTCTAAATCTGCATAAGTTGGTTTATCTCTACATATTTTACTACATTTCTACATTATTCTCTGAAACAAATGAATATTTTATTTTAAATTCAATTTATGCCCTACTAAACATATTATTAGCTCCCGCTTAAAAGTAAAATTTTATTCATGCTTTCTTAATTTTAATATTACGTCAAATTTCATTATTTCACGGTTAAATGCATTGGTTTCTTTTTATCAAAGCATTTAACTTTCTCTATTAGTTTTACCGTTTCAAACAAATTTGTATTAACACATTTTTTAAAACACAAGGATTTTCAAACACATTTGTTTAAAAACTTGAAGAAGAATGTTTCATCAGAGACCTATGATGTTAAGACTTTAAAATTCCATCTCTTTAAAATGTATTTTTTTCTAGTGGAAGAAATATCATAAATCAAAGAAATATATAAATTCCATATTTAAAGTAAAATCACTCAGCATGTAAACTTCAAAGCCATAGGAGAAAAAGAAGATAAAAAATACACAAATTAACAAAATTATCAGCTCTATAAACCATAACGAATTGTTTAATATTTCATTTTCATTGAGTTTATGAAGAAATGCCATTTTTATTTCTTTTATACTTATTCTTTTTTTGTGAGATTCGTAGTCCCCCCCCCCATATCGTTTTTCTTTAGATAATTTTGTCTATTACAGGAGAATAATCTCCTGATATTCCATATTTCTTACTGCAGGAAGCATTTTCTAATAGATAAAACTCTGTGCTATATTAATATATACAACTCCAAAGCTGCATAAGTTGGTTCATTTCTACATATTTTACTCCTTTTTCTTTTCTCTCCCCGAAACAATAAATTGAATCGATAGATTTGCGTAAAAAAAAATTTAAAAACAACATTTAAAGCGATTCAAGTTGCGAAATAAACATCATGAGCCGAGATTAATCGCAATAGACGGTGGTTTACTCTGTTATTAAACTTCCGATTCATCCTCCTCCCCAGTAACAGATGGCTGCTGCTCGTCACTTGCGATTTTTACTCGTTTATTTCAAAAGAATCGCGCTTCACAAACAGGAAAGGACGATCGACCTCCTCATTTTTTTTACTGTTATTAAACCAAGGTAAGATATAAAAAAAGATTTCGAAGGGGGGGGAGATCCCGCCTTTTCCTATGTGTAGCCAAAAGGCGTATCGCACAGGCTGGCAAGATCGTGTAAATTATTGATCCCAAAAGTATATTCCGCTTTTTGTGTCGGTTTGTCATGCATAAATAAGAAAACACAGGTTGTTTTAATAATGGGTCTTCGGGTATACAAAACACATAAATAAATGGATAGGAAAAAACCTCTGTACTGTGTTTGTATAGCATAGCGTAAAAATGGAACCCAGATGGTGTATTTCCGGATATTGGTATGAAATTATTGTCGGTTATAAGTTTCTGGCAGACTTGGGCTGTGTGAGTTGTATCAAACTGTTTTAAATGGTCTACAATACTTTGGAGTCGGCAGGCTTTTAGATATGAATACGGTACCGGAGATGCTTAGTTTTATAGCCGCTTTTGGGGATTTATTCCGCCGGTCGAGTGAAACGAAAAATTTAAAAAGGTAAATTCATTATATCTCCTTCTAAAAATGTATATTTTTGCTTTTATATACCGTTTTTTTTTTAAATCTTTTTCTGAAAGGCTGAAAATTGAAGAATAAAATTCCTTACTTAACATTCGAGATGATAGCCATAATTCTAAATCCAAATAAATAAGAGAAAAGATTCTATAGATTCATTAATTGTTTCCAAAAAAATTCTTTAAGAAACAATTTTCTTTCAGATAAGAACTAGGTAATGTTACAGATCGTGTCTTGTCTTGTTGAACTTAATTACAGATCGCAATACATTGCATTTAAAATGTTCATAATTTAAACATATATTTCCTCGAGCAAATAGAACGAAAAATGTATTATATTTTACTTTTGAAAATATATATTCCTAACTTTTATTTGTCACTTTTTTCTCTCTCATCTTTCTGGAAAGCTTAGTACTGAAGAATAAAAATTATTATTAAGTTTTAAGATACCAAACGTAATTAATAAATGCAAGATTAGAAGGTTTTATAGATACATTAATAGTTTTGAAAACTATTCTCCTAAAAAATGGCAACTAGCCACTATTCCATACTTTCATATTGGACGTAATTAAAGAAAAATTTAGAACTCACAAAATCGCAGCTTTGTAACTAATACTTTCATAATGTGAAGCATGTAAAGCGTTATTTTTTGGAAAACTGATGATGAATACAACACAATACATACTAGAAAAATATTTTGGGACTTTCCAGTGCAAGCATGCACATTTTGTTTTTATTTATTTATTTGTGAATATATGCGTTTTACTCTTATTTATTATTACTTTGTGTTTTACATATACTAGACACATGGAAGAAAAAAAAATGATCTATGAAAAAAGAGAATCTAAAAACAAACATAAATTCATTTATAAAGAGCTTCATATTACTTTTGCTGTTCGAGCGTTTTTATTCATATCAGCTTTCAAAAACATATTTAAAAATATCTAATTAATGTATTACATAATCTAATAATATATATTTCCATTCACCAAAATTAAAAAAAAAATTTATAACAAAAGAGCAATTGTTCTATATTTTTAGCTGACTTTTATGAGTTTGATAAATACGAGTATAAAAGAAAATACATAAAGGCATTTTATGTATTTAAAGATAATTTGAAACTAAATTAATTTAAAATATCCTTTTACATATAATACAGCACGTCATTTAATTTCCTATATATGGACAAATTTTCATAATGTTATATTTCATTAATGTCTACTTACGATTAGATAAATATTTGACAAATTTTTTTATATAAATGTTTGATTTTTCAAATTTATCAATTATTTTGTTATTAATTTTTTTCTTAATTTTTAGAAGTATTATTTTAAATATATTAAGATTTAGAAACTATCCATTTTTGTATTAAAATTATAACAGCTGCTGAGATAACTTGAACATTTTAGAAATAGACCTTTCTTTCACGAAGAAGTCCCAATTATCAAACGGTTTCTCCAAAGTATTTTTTCCATATTTTAGCCAGCAAAAAGTGTTCCCACTCGACTTAAATGAGATGTCAACCATTCATTTTTCGGACAAGACATAAGGTAAAGAGTAAAATAACAGGCCCTAAAAACGGCAATAGCTCCAGAAATCCTTATTCCCCAAAGACTCCAGACCACCAACAGCACTCAGCTCAGCGCATTTTTTCTTTCTTTTTCTTTCTTTCTTCCCCCACCCCCCAAAGAAACACAGAACAAGAAAAGATAGATCTAGAATCACGAAGCGACCACTTAGACCTTCCTTAACAATCATTCGTTCTCTTTAATCTTATTTCCTTCATTTATTCCCGGGAGAGGAAAAAGAAAGAAAACAGAACTACATAGATCGCGTTAGGATGCCAATAACCCTCAAATCTGCTTGCTATCAAGACAATCCAAGTTTTTTTCTTCCACTACTGTAAATCAAAGATCCTTATTATTATTATTTTTTATCATTCCTTTTCTTTTTTAAGGGCTTTTCATTTTTTTCATACAATAGTAACACAGTAAACGTTATGAATTTATATGCTATTTTTATTTTTTATAATATAAGATTTAGAGGGACAATTTTTATGTAAAAGAAGATAAAAAAAGTTAACTCATAAAATTTTCCATTGCTTTATTATTATTTTTTTTTCTAATCACATTCGGCTTTGAAATTAAATTATTTCGAAAATATCGCTGTAATTTCAAAGAAATCACTTTTAGATTTAATTTAATGAAACCTTTCAAAACATATACGATTACAGAATATTGTTGATTAAAATTTCTGGTGTTGGCAAATGGCAAGCAAGCATTGGGCATTCAACAATTTCTGCTTATTTCTACCAGTATTTTTTTATAACTGTAAAATACGCATACTTTTAATTTTCTAGGGTGTAGAGAAATATATATTTAAAAAAAACCTTAAACTTAATGTTTACTACTGCATGGGAATACGTAAAAAGTATATTTTCAAATGAAGACAAAAAAAAGTTGTCAACACTTAAACATTTTGTAAATCGAATAATTTTCGATATCTGAATTTTATTAAATTAATGAGTAACAGGAAAGTTATAATCTTAAATGGAAAATCTTCAGGTTTATTGATCAACAGTCATTCTGTATTATCTTCAATGAAATATATACTATATTTAAAAGAATTAATATTTAACGACATCAGAAAAAAAATGTTATACACTGACATTCGGCTACTTTAATTTATTATTCGTTGGCAATCTATGAGTATAAAACTAATGCGAACGCAATAGACATAAAAATCTGGTTAAGTTCGCTTAAAAGGATTCCTCGCTTTTAAACCGAAATTTAATGACTTTTCAAAAGAAGATAAAAGATCATTATGAATGAAACTTCTTAAAAAATTAATACAGTATAAGCATGCAGAAAAGTAAATGAAATCTGCATAAAAAATATATCTAATGGCAGCATGTAATATTTAAATACAGATGATTCGTGTGAGTCCCGATTTCCGGAAAACTAGTAAATAGAATATTATTTATTCGCAGGCAATATGTGAATACAAAAACACAGAACCAATGCGTACGCAAAAAGTATTTAAAAACATTCATTGTCTTTAAATCCGAATTTCCTGACTTAACAAAACGATTCATTCTCACAGAAGATAAAAGCTCATTATGAATGAAACTTTTGAAAAATTAATACATTACAAGTACGCAGAAAGCTAAATGAAATCTGTGAAAAGAAAGGACATAACGACAGCATGTAATATTGAAATACAAATGATTCTTGAGAGGCCCAATATGCAGAACACTAGTAAACAGTATATTACTAATGACATAAGTATAATATTACTGTTAAGATGACTGTTCAATTTACATTTTTAACCACGACTGCAGTAATAAATTTAAGTACGGTGCATATAAATGTATGGCATGCATACACACATAAATTAATTCAACTGCGCCATCTAGGGGAAAGAAGGAAAACTTGCTGTAAATTCGATGCTGAATGTCTCTTTTTTTAATGTTTCAGCTATAAAATAAGAATTTCAGGCGTTCATGGAAGCGATTAGAGAAAAAAATGAAATAAATTTTTAAAAAATCAACATTAATTTTTGGTTCGATTTCTCTGAATATCAACTATATCTTTGTTTCTATAAACATAGATTAATAAAATAAATTAAATTCAACACTTCTGTCACATAAAAAGTCATTATCTTAAAAGAGTCCCGAAAAAAAAATGACTTTCTTTGTTATCGACAAGATTTAGAGAATTGAAAATTCGTACTAAATTATTTTAATTAATAACATCAATAAAGAATTCAAAACTATTGCAAAATCTTAAATAATTTCTTTTGCTGAAAACTGCCTATTACTTTTAAGAAGTGAGTCTATAAACAGTATTAATATACATTGTCCTTTCTTTCATTTAAAAGTCACTATTATGAACATCAACGTCTTGATGTAATTTTTGATGAACCAAAATCATTCCAGAAAAATTTTCTTCCATACAGCTGAAAAATTTGTTACAAAAAAATAATAACCTTCTTTTCAAGGAAATAATCATATAAAAAAACTGTACATGAAGAGACGAATACTGATAAGAAACTCTGATTATTAATATGTTCAAATATTTAGACAGGTATCGACAAATGATATGATAAGGCAAATGCAAAAGAAATAATTAAAACAAAATAAAAATATAATCATAATGGTAAATTACCTATTAATAATTTACTATCCATCCGGTAATAAAATAATTTTGGGAAGTAACTACAAAATTTAGGCTTTATGATTAATTCACTTAGCCGACCAATAAATGCACGTTAGCGATTTCGTGGATTTAGGTAAAACTAAAGTTTAAATCTGTGTTTGAAACCAGATTTCGTAAGATTCCGCTAGATGGCGAGAACGGAAAGTAAACAAACATGGCGGGTATCACGTGCACCAGTCCGAAATGGTGTCTCTTTTTCAGACATTATGGCAACAACATCATGACGGATGGCCCTGGAAAGAGAAGGGGCTGTCTTTATCTGGCAGAACCCCTATGGGATAACGAATGATTCTTCTCCGTTCCCCGAATTATTCTCACAGTGAGCATTTTGTCTTGATTGGTTCCCAAAGAGAATGTTTCCACCCAAGAAGGTGGGATTGTGGGGGAAATCTCCAAGACGGATAGGGTAGCAGAATTATGGGTTGTCGAGTTGTCAACAAAATGAATTACCAGTTCGGGCTAAAGTATCTTCTTATGATAATGTCAAACCATTATATACCAGTAGCTACAAGCTGAAATAGCGTTCAAAATGTGCTACAGCACCATCAGAAAAGATTTATTATACAGTATTTAAACAAATCAGAAATAATGAAACTAACTTATCTCAGTTTAGAAATCTAATCTTGGAAAGTTGCTCATGGATGAATTTTATGGCTCCAGAAAGTAAAAAATTCGCAAATGACTTCTAGGGCATGAAGTGAATAATTATGCGGCACTCAATAAATTAATGCAAATTTCTTCAAGCAAGTTATAAATGTTCAAGTCAAATTTTTACTTTTTCATAATGTTTCACTTTATATATCTTCATTTTCCTTTCTTAACGGAGCTGATTAAAATCGCTTAAGATAATATATACTAAATTATTTTGATATTATTTTATAATTAACTATTCTAAATAATTAATTTCAAATGTTGGTTTCTATAAAAATTAAAATAGTTAAAAAAATGTTTTGCAATTACATATAATTTAAAACTATAAGGCAAATATAGATTAATTATTTTCGATTAGAATTTTTTTCTTAATTTGCTTTAATTTTGCAATGAAATTTTTTCTTATTTAACCAAAAGTCCTTTCGTTATATATAACATGTATTATTATTTATCCCGAATTTTTTAAAATATCTAATCAGCCTCAAAGAATAGAGATAATAATCTGTAATTCACAAACTTTAAACTTTTTAAAATCTTATCTTATCTACACCATCTTATACATACTCCAGATTTTTGGCAACATATTCACTCATTCAAATCCACCTGTCATTTTGTCCATTAATTTTTATTTTTCAGTAAATATTTTTAACAATATTTAGTAAAATTGTCTTTTAATATGCATTTTAATTTTCGAATTATTGACATATAAGCGCAGACATAATAGAATCTGTATATTAATTCGGATCCTACGATTAGTAATTGTTTCATTTACAAAATATCAAGACTGCTTTAAACCACAGATAATTTCAGGTTCAATAATCCATACCATCGATTATTATGCGTTCTTTATTGAAAAACATTGGTAAAAAAAAAAGAACAAAGGAAATTTATTCAATCTATGTTTTTTTCATTTTATAACTTATTGCAACAGGGGTAAGTTTTATTCTATGTTGCTTTATGAGTTTCAATGAGTAGGTTGGTTTGTGTGGTTTATTGACGCAAAAGCCACATTTGGCCATACTGCGCCGTTTCAATGAGTAATACAATGTTAGGTTATCGTTCATAGTTCAGCCGGTAGGTGTGCAGTAAATAACATAAATTGTAATATAATGTGCAGTTTTCGACCAATGAGCGTTGAGGTGGGTTGCAACCACCTTCTTCTCGTCATGCATCATTGAAAAAAATATAACATTACACTACAAATATATAGATCAATCATACGCACATATTTATACCGAGTATATTTTACTTTTTATACTTAATTTTATTCCACTAACTCAAAAAAAATGTTCAGAAAAGAATGAAAAAACTGCAGAATAATCTGACATATATAAAGTATATTATAATATAATTCGTTCCAACTCATACTCCCAATTTTCAAAAACTCATCATGAGTTAGAATTCTAAAGAATTATTAAATCCTTTGACATAAATAAAATACGTTATTTTTTATTTAATGATAAACTAGGAATGTTTTAATAGTAATTCCTAATTATAACAAAAAAGAATTCATAGCATTTGCCAATCATAAATAATCAGTCATGATTATTTACAGTCATTAGCAATCGATCATAGCTAATTAGCCATAAATCATCAGTTATCATTTTTCATATTCAATTCTAAATATTAATTTGCATAATGGAAACAAGAAAGTTGTAATAATAATTTATTATTACGACTGCAATGAAATATTATAGTAATATTAATTAGTCATAAGTTTTTAATCACATTTAATCAATCATCTATTATAATTTCAAAAATTATTAAGATTTCTAGCTTTTCATTAGATAATTTTTTTACGGAAAACTAGGAATTTTTGAATAATAATTCATAATTATTGCGTTAAAAATTCATAATACTAACTAAGCATAAATAATCATATTATTTTTATTATGATTTGAAAATTCTTGATTTAATAGTAATACATGAGTTGTTGAAAATGCTAAAACATGATCTTACCCCTTTATTGTATTTGCATGCGGGTTCTGATGACATTATAGAAGTATTCATTAACTGAAATTCTGTAAAGGACTAAAGAATGAAAAAAAAAAATTAAAAAAAAAAAAGGAAGAACTACCGAGCTGTTATATTTGATGTTTTATTCCAGAACCTTTCAGTTAACCCATCAACTGATAAATGGAACATGTTATCGAAGAACAATCTACATGTTATCGAATAAAAAATAAACAAACAGGGTCGAGTAGGTGATAATATGCTGAGCTCAACTTCGGATGTTAACATGCAGGTTTATCAGTTTGAAGTGGTGGGAGTTCTGCAAAATTATTTACTATAAGCATTTTCAAAATCGCTACCGACATTTTTACGACGATGCTTGAAAGCTGATTGAGAATGAAGAGTGGGATCATAAATTCTTTTAAAAATCCTTTTAGACGAAAGCAGTTTCCTCAAACCAGGTACTAATTTAATCTACAGTTTTTATTCAGTTCAACGTATAAGCATTAGCAGGATAAAAATAAAGCTCAGACGCTGAAAAAGGAATAAAGAAATGAGCTTATTTGCTTTAATTACAAAAGTCTTATGACCTCCACATCTTTTTGCAAAGACAACGTTATTGCTAGTTTATTGTTAGCTGTTATTTTACTTTATTGCTAGCTTAGAAAATAATTACCAAAACTATAGATTTAAAAAAAGGGTTGCGTTTTGAATGTACATTAAAATAGTGTGATTTGTGCCTCAGTTTTCACTGTGATGTAATTTTCTTCACAAAAAGAAAATTAATTTAAGAACATCAACTTTTTAATTGATGCCCGAAGCCTCGAAAATAGTCTTTTGGAAATACACACCCTTCACACTACGTATAATTTAACAGAATTTGAAAAAAAAAAAAAGCACTTGCCATTGAATGAAATCAAATTCTTATTCATCGATAATTAATACTGTATTACTTTTATCGCATTTATTAATTAATACATTGAAACTGGTATAAAACTTTTGGACAAAAATTGGAAAAAAATAATAAAAAAAGAAAAATAAGAGAGACAAAAGGAAAGAGGAAAAAATAATAATAAATAAATAAGTAAAAATAATTTATGAAGCTCACCAATGAAATCATAAAAAAGTAAAGGCAAAAAATAATAATTATGCAATATTTAAAAGACTGGTCTTCCACAATCACACTTCTCACAACTAATGAGAATTTCAAACATTTTCGAAAATCTTAATCGTAATAAGTTTTATGTTCAATATTTTGTTCATGAACTTTTTCTATCATTTTTCACTTATATCGGAAATTACAAAAATAAAGAAAGAAATATATTTCAGACTTTTTTAAGTCTTATCAGACAAAAACTTCTTTCAAAATCTTAGCTAGTTCAAGACTGACGGAGATTTGATTATATTCAAATCAAAATTTTTTTAGAAAATCTGTTTTAAAGCATTTATATCCTACAAAGTAAATACAAATTGATTCCGAAAATACCATTCAATTTAATCCTACTATTCAATTATTCACTTTTCCCTACGAAAATAATTTTAAATTATTCAAGTAATTTTAAATTAGGGAACTTTTACTAATAGCGCAAAATGTGAATGTATAACATAATCTGTGATCAACACATATTTAAATTTAACAAAAAAGATATGACTGAAAAGCCTCACTCGGATTTAAGTAATTGAAGCCAAACTTTTCCACATTATACGAAGAATTTATTTCTATTTATGACATTAACCAATTTTTTATGTCAATGCTGAATTAAATTTCTTTTAATCCAATATTAGTCATATGGTGGCTTGACTATCTTTAACTTGGGAGTTTTAATTAAAATTTGTATTTCTGCTTATTTTTTCTAACGTCAAAGATGGGAGGTGGGAATTCATCTGTATATTCAGCCGATTCTAAAGCACTGTTCTGTGATATTGATAACCTTAAACTATAAACCTCTTGATTAATATAGCTCTTTTTTTATAGAAAAGAATTAATGCATGGGGTTTCAACTGATGTTTAAAATTTTCGGAGATTTGAGGAATAAGACATTCAACCCAAAACCAAGTAAAATAAATTCCGTACCCCAAATTTTTAAAATTAAGATGCAATGCTTTTGATAATTGTGTAATAGGAAATACTAATAGAATGGAAAAGCCTTTCGTCATGAATTGAAGTAAACAATTGTTATCTAACTGAATAGAAAAGAATAATTATGAATAAAACTGCTCCTAAAGATGGAATTTGAATGTAAATCTTTCTAAATAAATCATTAAAATATCAAATACACCAGTGTAAAATAACTTTAAAAGGCGGTAATTAAGTCTAACTATAAACTGTTTTTAACTATAAAAACATATCGTCTCATTAAATGGAATTTGCTTCTAATTTGAAAAGGAATATGTTTCGCTTTTCTGTAATGTATGTTCTCAACTTCAACTTTGTCTGGCCTTCACGCACATCTTAATTCACATAAAACCTCACCCATTCTCGCATTTTACCCTCATCCTATAATAAATTCTGGCATTCTTCTTCTAGTTTCTTTCCCGTAGAGTACCTATGAATTACAGCGATCGCGAGTAATTGAATGAATAAATAAGAAGAATTTTTCCAATACAAAATTTCTCCCCACGTCTATTGTAAATAAATAACTAAATGGGCATATTAAAGTATCTCCATAGGTCTCCTGCATAGCGCTATTTGGACCGAGACTTTCTCCTGCGCTGTTAGGTTGCTATTAAAGGAATTACCTCGACTGGAGACCAAACACTAGAATTATTCCCGTGTGGATTAAGCTTTACGGGGTAGTTGCAACGTACATTCCGTGTCCCTTTAATCCTGCTTCAGCAAAACACTCTCCATTTCGGGAGCTGTCGCAAATTTCCTACTTTAAGGGAACGACAGAAGATTCAAGATTGCATTTAGGGATTTGCAAAGACTCCTAAGTAGCATTACTTTACTTGTGGTGTTACTGTTTTGTGATTACCACTTTCGGGAATCTATTTTAACACCATTCCCCTTCATTTTGAGACGTTTTAATTTTGAGAAGACCCCATGCATTTTTCTTATAACTCTAGCTAGCATAGATGGGCTTTCGATCATACGCAGATAAATTAATTTTTCTCATCCTGCTGCCATAAATGCATGTAAAAAAGGAAGAATAATTTATTTAAAAACTAACACTATTCAAACGTGTAAATAGAGATATATTACCCATATTATTTAGTATCTACTGCTGTCATAATAAGACAATTACACATCAAATTCACTACATATTTCGCAATATACACAAACAGATATATTTTACAAACATAAGAATTCTACACGCTTTCTTCGTTTATTTCTTTAAACCCCATTTATTAAGGCAGAAAACTGAACTGTCAAGATCCAAAGTTTGCATTGAAAAAGTGCCATAAGGAAAGGACTTAGCACAAAATAGATGACAAAAAAATTTCGAGAGTAGAAGATATAAGTTCTCACAAATATAAAATGTTTACGTAAAGGTAAAGCATTAAAATAAAATTAGAAAAAAAAACCTTTTTTTAATCCTCTTTGAAGAAATTCATGTCACTGACTTTGAAAATTTAAAAAATAATAATAGGATGATTTTCCATTCACTTAATTGATTATCTTTTTGCAATTAATGATTATAATTTACCTTCGCCTTTATGACTGCAAGAAAATGTAATTCATCTTCTGCCACATAACAGCTCAAACTAAAGTGAAATTTAATACGCTATTAGTTTTTATATAGGTCATGTTATTGTATTATAACCAGATATTATATTTTATATTTCAAGTTAGAGTTTTTAATTTCATCATTTTTCCTTGCGTATTTTATTCATAAAATTGCTTGAATTCCGATTAACTACGTTTCCAGTTAAATTCTTTAAGATTAGGCCACGATAATAAAGTCAGTTTCAGAAAATAAAAAATAAATGTGATTGTAATACAAATTAAAACACAATTTTACACATTCCAAAAATAAACAGAAATAAACTAAAGTTCAATTTCAAATATCACAGTATCTTTATTTAGAAGAAATTAATTTTAATAGTTAATAAAAAACACAAAAATATATTAAAAGATGATAATAAACATCTATGATAATAAACAACAAAGAAACACGTAATCATTTTCACAATTCCTTGAGATTAAAAAAAAAAGAAGAAGAAAAGAGCCTTGGAAGAATATTCAAATTAAAAATAACTAAAAGTATGTTCCATTCTTTATAATAGTCATCTTAAAAAAATCCCAATCACAAGAATATTCAAATTAAAAATTACTAAAAGTATATTCAACTCTTTATTATCGTTATCTTAAAAAAGACCCAAGTCATTTAATTACAAAATTATTAATAAATAACTTAAGCGAGTATTCTCAAATATCACACCACCAATGAGGTGATGATTGAAATCATTTTAAATTATTATCTAGTCAAATATTTCTTAATCGAAAATAGCAACAGTAATTTCGTCATTTCAGAGACTCCTGGTTAAATTTGTAGAATCTCCCCCTTCATTTCCAGTCACGTGCGTTTTGGGACTGAGAAACTACTAAACAAATATCGCGGACATAAGCGAGCTTCGAGAGGTAATGTTCCTCTATCTAGCGCTAAGTGCTCATTCTGAAGACACTAAGTGCCAACTCTAAGTTTTATGGAGATGACTTGTTAAACTCTTCTCCTACCATGCATTCAGGGGAGAATCTTACGGCGCTGGCTTACTACTTACGATCTCTTTAAATCATATTCACGGGTGCTTGCTCTTTAGACCCACTGTTATTTCCTTTTCAACTTATACACCAGAATAAGCATGAAACGCAGATGAAAGGAACATTCTGTACAGATTCTCATCTTATTTTCAAGCAGAAACTACACAAATCTATTGTCTGTGTTTTAGAGCAAATTTTGAATGATATCTTTGAATAAAAAATAATACTATAAAAATCGTGAAGGTGTTATCACGATTCTTGCTTTGTAAGCACAAGGTAAGTTTGTACACTAATCAATAATCCAAAACTGAACAATATGAATTAAAAAAGGGAGGGAGCTATATATACCCCCCCCCCGGCTGACCTCGTATAGTGCATACTCCAAGTCAGGATATTCCTAAATATTGCCCCGCAGAATAGTTAAAAAACAACTCTCTATTATCACTTTTGAGGTCAAAACGGATAATTAAATAAATATATTTTGCGGCTAATTATTTGTTTTACTTTTCCTATTTCTGCATTATTATATTTTTATCACGAATATCTTCTCCAACTTCTCAGCTCATTTCGATAACTGAAGTCTAATGCCAGTCTTGAGTTCGTAATCCAACTCAACAGTATACGCTAAATCTGTCGAGGGTCAAACTCCCGCTGGTAAGGAATGAAAGTATTCTAATAAAGAATAGGTAACGGGATGGTGGTTCCGATGCCATCCTCATAATCTGACAGCCGTTCAAATTAAGAAGCCTGTCCCCAAATAACTCTCACATAACTTTAAAAGAGACGTAAAATTATGAACTAAACTTACGTTTATTTCTGGCCTAGGACAACATAGGATTTAAAAATCAATTTTTACGGCAGGACAAGAAAGGAATTATTCTGGCACTACACATTCTACTTAATAATTTATTAGAATTTCTTCACAAGAGGAATATAAACAGAATTCAAGCAACTTATCCTTATATCTTTGTTTAAATAATTAAATTTTTCAAAATTTACAATTGGGAATCTTAAAAATTGATTTTAACGGCATTGTAAATATTTTGGGAGGGATTATTAAAAGAATCACTAAATTGTTTCTTAATAATAAAATTTCATTAGAAAATATATTTTTCTTCCTAGTCTAGATACAAAAATTATAACTTTTAAATCGTGATACAAATTAAATGAAATTTTAAAAAGTACCTAAAAGTATTTAATATATTTCCAAACTATGAATATTAAACCGCATTATCCAAGCCATTAAAATAATTCATTATTTAAATACTCACGTAAATTTCCGTTTGCTCATTATTGCTTCCATTAATCATTAATGCTTTCACTTGAATGCAACTTAATTTTAAAATAAAACCACATTTTTTTAAAGTCATTCAACATCATTGCAAAAGAAAAACCGCTGTCACGATCGCAGAACCTGTAGTGCGTAAGTGCCCTATTTACTCGATTGGATGCCGCGTGTGAATGATCAGAACCTCTAATCTGACCATTTCTCAGAAAGCTCCACCTGGTAGGGGATGACTTACTCTAGCGTGACTACGAGTATTAACCATCACCATCAAGATCTGGGAATAACTCCCACGCGTATTATTCAAGCGGAAAGCTGTTGAACATGGCCTTTGGATAGCTCAAGATAACGTTGACCAGATTTCAGTCAGCTGACACGCGATTCTGTACTCGAATTCGAAGTGACTGCAGTAAAATACAAGAGAGCGCACGTAACCTTCTTACTATCAATTACTTTCACACTTTTTGCAGCGCTTTACGCATGTCGAAAATTTAGAGGCTATTAGAGATAAATTGTCATAAATTTAGTACTGATAAGGTTTACGGCTTTCTTTAACGAAATTAAACGCTCAGTGTTGAAAGAGGTAAGCTCATTTAGTGAATGTAAGTAGATAAGTGTTGAACTGGAATATAATTTTACGGCTCTCAGTTAAAGAAAATACGAGCTTGAAAAGATATGTCTAAATTTAAATCGCTAATATGAATGGGGTATTTTAAAATTTTTCTTACGGGGGAAGTTAATTAATTTACAGAATTTTTAATGTTTACAATATCAGCTTTTCTATTTAAAAATGAGCTATCGACTCATAATTAAATAGAAATAGAGGCTATTAGAGATTTTGGACAAAGGTAAAAAATCTGAATATTATACAAACCATTCTTTCTTACCAATTGAACAGCATTGCAAACATACATTTTTGTGGTTATACGAATTAGATTCATGTGTCATCCAGCTTATACAGTGAACGACCTTTCTAGCTCATTGTTTTTATTTTTTTTTACTTTATTCTGCTTGCTTACAGTGCAGCCGATTCCGGTTTTTAAGAGGTTTCACAAGTTTTAAAAGGGGGAAAAATAAATCCTTATGAATATTCGATACTTTTTTTTTTAAAAGGAACCTTATATATATATATATATATATAAAAGATATGTAAGCAGGAAAAAAAATTAACCGCTGAGTCATAATTACTTTCTACGATTACAATGATGAAATGATTCTTGAAAGCACAGATGAATAATATACAATTCACATAAAGTGTGCTTCTAAAAACTGGAGTGAAACAGATGTAGGAATGAGTGGAATGAAGCATAAATGGAGATAAAATAAAAATACGGAATAATTATATTCCGTTTCCATGCTTACAAACAAAAAAATATAAGAGATTGTATACATAGTAATTTCAATTTTGGCCAATGCAATGTTGTCTACAATGTGAAAACATGTTCTTGAGCATGATCTACACAATCAGTTATGGAATGACTCTTTTTACTATTTTTAATGAAAATAAATGTCGTTAAGAATGACATTTAAATGCTACCCAGAAAGCGCGAAGGTCGTTATAATGAAAAGATTTTTAAAAAAAATTACGAATTTTTTTTTTTTAAATTGTCTAGCATATTTTCTGCATTAGTTTTTGCTTTGTTTTGTTTACTAATAACATGGCAATAAATATATATATATATATATTTTAATTGAGATGCTCTTTATCTAACCCAAAACTTACCTTTTTGAATTTAGAAGGTATCTAGCAAAATAATAATAATAAATTAAATATTATGCTTGTAATTTGATACTTGCCTTGAAAAACAATTGGGCAATCAGATTAGCCACAAGATAATTTTTAAAGATTAAATAGATATAAAAAAAAACGAAAAATTCTTTGAAAGCATTAAAAAGAAAGAACTCTTACTTTAATAATAACAAATAACGCAGGTTCTCACATTCCAAAGTGTATCAAATTGTTATCATGTTTAGAATCAAATTATTATCACGTTTGAATACCAGACAAGCATTCAAAACTGAAAACATTTTTCTTTTTCAAGTTCATTTGGTGAAACAGTCAACAAAGATTCTGCTTACACGGGGAAAGACATTTTGATATTAGATGAGACAGTACTATTAAATTTCTAACACCACTAAAACACATCGAAATAAAAATAAAAAATGTAAATTGAATCCAAAGATATAACAAAGAATCTGAGGCTATAAAAGTTCATATTTCATTTAAAACTTCTATTCATTTTAAAAAGTAAAGCAAATTTTTAAAAATATGAACCGCTTGCGTTTTAAATACCCAATAGCAGAATTAACCAGTCGATCGTAGATAATGGGAAGTACGTTTTTGATAGAATGAATATTTTATTAATTAAGAATTTATTTTGATTTTCAGCAATATATATATTACATATATATTGTCAAATAACCGTGTCAAATAACTAGATCCTTCAAGCAAGTAAAAAAAAAATCATTTGTCACTTATTAATTTGTATTTACATATTTACATGCCTAGCAAGTAAATCTAATATACGAAATTATAGCTTTTTTTAAAATTAGCGAAATAAAATAAACATTGCACGCACAAAAAAACATCAATAATTTACATTAACTGGCATCACCATCAATAATTCATGTACATATTTAATTACATTCAAAATCAATGAATATTGCAATTCAATATTTATTATGAGAGAGCAAATCCAAATGGCATTTTTTGTATAGATTTACACCTCTGGCAGTTACACGGCCGAGTTAAAATAAACACGGAAAATACTAGTGAATATATATGCGCATATATACTTAGAGAGAGATCTGAATCAGAATCAATTATTCAATATTCCAAAGAAAATAATTTAAAATTATTCAAAATAAAATCATGAAAAGATGCTTACGTTTAATAGTCTGCGATTAATATAGTAATGAATATATTTCTACGAAAATAAAGATTCTTTAAAAAAATCGCGTGTCCATAGAAATTAAAAATGCTTCTTCGTCTGTCATTTGACCTCAGTAAAAAGGTAGTGTGCAATATTTTTAAAACTAGAATTCAAAGATATATCTAAAAAGAAACTATAGCATATATAAATAATTTTAAAATAATTCTACGGCGGTTTGTTAAATAATCATTCATATTGTAAAAATATATACTCAGCTGTAGCGTTTAAGAAATTGTGTCAAGTTCTTTAAAGCTCATAAACTCAGGAACAGTATCAGATGATGTCGGCGGAAAGGCTCCTTAATTGCTACTCTCCTTTAAGCCGTAACAAAATGGCAGGTTTTAGCATTTACTTCCACATTCTGAAAAAATATTTTTAAAGAAAGGAGTAAAATGGTATGAAAATCTCATCTCGGGAGATGCAAGTAGAAATTTTTAGCAAACGTCTTTATAAGTTTCGAATCGGACATTAGTTTAAATTAATTCTAAGCTGATAGGCTCCCCATGGCAATAAACGAACAGAGCCCCCATTAGAGGTATTAGTGTATAGGGAAGGGTCCAGCTGAGCCGCTTTCGCTGACGTCATCACAATTTCAGCAAATGAGAGGTAGCTAATCCAGAGGCACACGTGGTACGATGGATAGATTGCAAGGGTGGTTCTGATCCAATTATCGACGGCTGGTATTATTCGGGGTTGAAATGGACCGGCGAAGCCCACCGAATCCGTTTCAGTCATTCCGACCCCGAACATCCAGCAAGCTTATCTACA
>JAPMOR010029290.1:46168-73229 GCA_026543865.1 Argiope aurantia
GCATATTTGATTCATCGCGATATCTAAGACAATTGCGAGTCTAGAAAAGATTCACTCTCTTTTTTTCCCCTTGAGAGGCAAAGAAGGGGGGTGGGGAATGAAAAAGAATAGAATATGCTATGTTGCTAAACTGAATGCTTAATCATGATAGCTTAACTTAATTTTCCCGATAAACTTACTTCTCATATCTGAGATTTCGAAGAAATGTACTGAAAAATATGAACTAAATGACTGTAATGTAATCTTTCTGGTGAACTACTGTTTCAGTCCTGGATTGAACATGCCCAGAAACAAATGCCCTCCTTTGTTGAAGAAAGGGAAACGTTTGATTTGACCAGTGATACATCTAGTATAGACAGCTAAAATACATCAGAATAACACAAAAGGATATTGTTACAAAGAAAAGTGATCCAATGATCTGGATATCACAAGCAGTTTCACAAGTAGTACAAACGAAGAAAAAAGAATAGATAAAAACTTAGCGAGTTGAAATAAATATAAAAAGGCTATGAATCGGAATGTGACTCCAAATGCCTGACTTGCAGAATGTCCCTACTACATAGGACGATAGACATTTATTAAAGAATTAAATGCTCCCGATTTTTCTTCCTCTAAGTTATAAAGATTGACTCAATTTATACTCCAATTTAGTGCCCTAAAAGCGCGGAATTTTAATTTCTCTCTAGCTTAAGATAGAAAGGCTTATTAAATGCACGCGCTTTTGCTGATTTATAGCCAGCTTGTCACCAATAAAGGGTAATAAATTGCTTCTGCTAATATTAATAGTGACAAAGGCATGCTTATTAAAGATGCTTTCAGAGAAATTAACTTTCGCACATTTATTATTTATATTTTTTTCATCCATTCATTGCTGGTGGTACGGGTATGGGCAAGACGAGAAGAGAATTACGAGAATATTTTTGTTCCTGGAGAATGATTCAGTAAATAAGACTTCTATTCAATGCTGTTATATAATTCCGTCAGTTAGTATAAGGCTTTATAAGAAAATATTAGTTACATATTATACAAAAAAGATACTTTTACCTTCCTAACTTTGATTCTAATTGCTTTTCAGAAACTTTGGCTTTGGTGGAGGAAGATATTATATTGTATAAAAGTCTATTTGAGTGAAAATAAACAATGGATGCATCAAAACAAAAGTCAAGTGACGAATCTTTTGCCATGAAGGAAGAAAGATGATAGAAAAAATGCGTTAAAGAAACAGTAATAAAGGTAATGTTTTTTGCACTGCTACTCATTCAAAATTTCATCTTTTAGTTAGTCATTCACATTGTTTTTCATTTCGTTGACACATTTCTGTAGAAAAAAGCCGTAGTTTCAGAAGTGATAAACGCACAACAAAAACATTTCATGTTATTTAGATATTGTTATCAAATATTTTTAAATAATACTTGCATATTTATAAAAACAAATATATTCGAAATTCAAAATTCCTGATACAAACCAACGAATGTCATAAATTTCATTCATTGTCAATATACAACTAATAATTTAATAAAGTTAACTTACAGTAATTTAAAATTTCAATATTTCAACTTTTAGAGCTGAGTATTACTAAAAAATTTATCAATCAGTATTTAGAATTTTTTAGATTTAGATTTCCATCAAGGGAAGGCTATTTTTCATTAACAACAACGAAGCGCGAATTTCGTATTGGTAATAATTCAAAAACTTTATGACTCTTAAAAATAATAACTATAACATTACCATAAATAAGCATTGTTACTTATTTATTATGATATTCAGATTATAGAAATTCGATTTCGAAAAAATGGATTTCGACTTCTTTTTATGAAAAAAATATAATTTTCACTTAAAGTGATTTATTAATGTAATGTAAGTTAAGTAAAATGCCGACAATTGGCAAACTTTAATCATTTTTTTATCTTTCATTACAATTTTAAAAAACTTAAGATAATTTTAAAAAGTATTAAAAAACGGGCTTGTCAAAAATTCCGAAATCATAGGAAAGAAACTTAAGAAAAACACAAACAACCGAAGCTTCCACTCAAAATACAAACGAAATCCGTGGGAAAAAAAATCTCGTCCAACTTGAAAGATACGCGGGCGTTCACATTAGGGCAACTCGTATTATTAAGCTATAACTTATTGTAGTAAATTAGCAGTATGCTATCTATTTTGCCATTGCCCAGATTGATCATCAAGCTGAAACAATGCGGCAAAAATTTATTTTTATAGTTATATCCTTAAAACAACTTTTGCCGATAAGGCAACTCCTAGCCCAAAGTTTTCGTTTCATCTTCTTAACGGCCTCATATCGTTAATTAAAATGGCTATACCAATCATAGATAAATGCCTAACGGGGTAATTAAAACTGACTGTGTCGTGTAGAACTGCAAAGTTCCACGTCTGTGCTGATAAAATGACAGCCATTTCCTGCTCTCAACATAATTACGTTCAAACTCGGACGCCATCAGACTTCCTCCTCCCCCCGTACACACAGAGAGCGATAGATTCATATAACTTTCCCCTTTAATTTTCGCTTGCTCACAAGAACGAGTTGCGATTACGAGAATTACTTGGATAGGAAGTGTCACTCAGAATAAAAAGCTCATCTGCTGAGGAAAATTTCCAAGAGACCCCTCAGATTCCAAAGGGTTAATCAACTATTCGACTCATTCATCCATATATCAGTCACTGCAACAGTTAAAGCAATAATCACCAGACATTCAAAATCAGTTTTTATCTTATATTAATTATAGAAGAGGAAAGAAAACAATTGTTTTTACATTTTCTGATCTACAGATGTGCGAAATATAGTGCTATGATTAAAACGTTTTCAAAGAGTGTTTAACGTTCAACGCATAGGACAATCCATAAATTGAAGTATTCTGTGACGTAACTTCAGACAGATATGATAATCTAACTAATACAGCAAAAGATCTTATGAATATATTTTTGTAGGAGCCTTAGAACGTCACGCAACAGCGATAACTAAATCTAATTTAAATATCTAGAATTGAAAAATTGCTTTTGTGATTGTCAAGATTAGCATAATTATTATCGTAGCACGAATAGCATAATGATTACCTTAATAGCAGTTTGAAACAAGATTTTTAAAATCCACAAATCTTGTAGATAAAGAGGAAGCAATTTAACGTGATAATATTTCTAATAGAAAGAGAAAAGAAATAGTAATAAGTTTACTAAGTATAAGTTTCTAATGTTTCCAACAGAAAGAAAAAAAAAATTAACTATTATTTGCATTTAACAAAAGAGTTAACTGAAACAGCACTCTTTAGACATGCTTGCAGTAACCATTATTTCTGGAAGGTAATGTAATTTTAAAACTGCAGATTTAAGGTTTATCTTCTATGTAAATGATGAAACGATGTATGTTTAAGTGGATATTATGCCGTAAATTTGTCTGATGGCATATCATTCTTGTTCCATAATCTACTGCATTGTTAGTTCCAATTATGACACATATCTACTAATTTTCAGTAAAATTAGGCAGAAGAAAATCACACTGACAGATTTGTAGTTAAGTAAAGTCTATATTTTTCTTTCACGTCACAAATACGTACGTCAACATTTACACTGTACATCTCATGACAGATGCAAAAATTTAAGAACAGTATTTTTGAAAAGCCAATTTTCGTAGTAACATTAAAACTCACAATAAGGAATCAAAAACAACTCAATTTCAGTCCTCGTAGCTTTTTATACATTTAGAAGAAAAATGGTTACGAATAATGAGACAGGTAACAGCTATTATATATATATATATATAACGATATTGAAAAATTATTGGAGAGACTTCTGACATATTAAAACTATAAACATTCTTCTCTCCAATAGGTAGAAGAAGGAACAGCTTTGATAATACAGAACTGAACTACTTCTGATGGCAAGGTATTACGTATAATATGGTAATATACAAATAAAAATATGTAAAACATGTAATTTCTCAAAAAGTATTGAAGTTACGTATAACATCATTTCGGTTGTGTTAAAAAGTTAACCAAAATTATTTTGATAATTATAAAGGAATAACTATGTTGTGAGTCTGCAGTTCAGATGTTTAATGAGGTTTTACAACGTCTTTAATATATTCGGAGGGCAGTGAATCTGATAAAAATTATATATATATATAAAAATCAACTATAAAGTTTTCTTAATGCAATGTTTCCTAGTTCCATGCTTTCTAGCAATTTCCAAAAATAAAAATCCTTAATGATCAAAAAGTAAATTGCCTCTATGGCCTGATTTTCTCTGTATATATCATTACAAAACTTGGAAATAAGTATTAAAATTCATATATAACAAAAGAAAAAAATCAAGTTTTATAGAAAAAAAAGGGTAAAATTTAAACATGCAGATTATTTTCGACAAATGCTTTCGATTTGAACTGAGTATTACTTAAAAAAAGGGTGAATATCTCATTTTGAAAGAATAGATAAATTGAATACACACGCCAGTGATAATGAATCGGTTTTAAGATCAGGAGCCTTAATTCTTTTTCTAAGTGATTCAATATATCAAAGCAATAACGCCATAAGGAACGGATGAAAAGAAAAAAAAATGTAATATCTTTCGATAATTCAACTTGCATTTTTATTGTTTAATTTATCTCAATGAGATACTTCTCATTATCTTTTTACACTATCCTGAAATGAATTTTTTTCTTTTACCAAGGTGGGAAAAAATACATCATATTAAAAGATTCTTAAAAATAAAGTACACATAATATTTTTATAAATAAAAATAATTAATTCCATGGTTATACATTTTTCATAGATATCACCACATCCACCACAAATGTTCGTTGGTTTTATTTACTTATAATATTTATTTATCCAGCAAAATTTGTAGGATAAAAACTATCTTTTTTTTTACTGTTTTTTAATATAACTAAATATAAGCAATTACGTTATTATTTTAAATTATTTAAGATGGCAAGCTAACGTATATTTGTTTATTGGTGGATTTAACTGAACATGAAATGCATTTTTTAGCTCACAAATGTAATGCACCATTCTACTTTTAAACAACTGACACAATAATTTAGAGAGACAATTATTTAATTTTATTTTAGAGTACAATTTAAAATAATTAAATTTGTTGAGGACTTGGTAGTAGAAGCGAAAATCATTCTTTTCAGAAACAATTAACAATGCCAATTTACAAAACAATTTTATAAACAGAAAAATCATGAAATAAGCTTTTCACAAAATATTTTCCAAGCAGTGAGAAATTATGGAAGCCGATAAATATAATGAAATAAAAAAATGATATCCGAAGTTATAATTATTTTTAAACTATAAACAAGCAGTTTCAAATACTTGATTTTGTCTTTTTAAAATTTGTTAAAATTTTAATTAGAGTACGATGGCTTTATATCCACTCATTAAGGAAGCCCTTCAGAATTTTAGGTAAATAAATCGACAACATTTCAACCTAGAATGTAGTAAAACCTCATTAAAAACCTCATGCAACTTCCACAACTATATCAATTAATTGGAACACATATTTTTAATAGTAACAAAATTGCACTTGCCTTTTTAAAAATCTTCAAACAGCTAATTCACGTATTTTTAGCATTTTTTTTTTACATTGCATATGAACAAGTAATGTTAATCTATATATCTATATATAAACAAAAGAAAACGCTAATTTCAACAATGAAAAGGAAAATTTTGTATTTAACTTTTACAAACCTGTAACTTATGCACATAAAACTGAACAAATGCAACACGATGAAAAATAATATATATATCTTACCTCATTGGCAACTTTGAATGGCACTGTATATATATAATTATGCAGACTACACAGTTAAAACCAACAATTGTGAACAGTTGAAACAAACAATCAATACACTGAAATTACGTATACTTTTTCACCATAACGGCTACTTTTGAGATCGCGCTGCGGACAATAATTTTACGTACAAAGAATGATGTTTTGTTCAATGACTGATGAATTCACAAAATTTATACGAATTCATAAATACTGGCAGAGCAGGAAGATAATGTTCACACAAGTATCCTACAGTTATTTCTTTCGTTTATATTTCTCTCACATAATAATCAAATAATATTTAAGTAAACAAACAATAAAAAACACATGAAATTTTTTCCTTCAATAAAAAAAAAAAAAAAAAAAAAAAAAACGAGGAAAATGATTTTTGCTCAACATTTTAAGTAGATTTTTGCCTATTCTATTAAGTAAAGAGCGGTAAAAAATTTCAAAAAATGAAATTTCATCGCAAATTTGCTGATTTCAAATGATTTTAGAAATTCTATATAGAATTATACTTTAGAATACTTAAAATATTCTAAGACTTGAAATGTTGAAATTTCAAGGAACTGAAAGCATTCTTTGTTTTCTGATAGAAATAAAGAGGCATATGATTAGTAAATTATTTGAAAAATTAAGTGAATGAATAAATGAATTAAATATTATTTTGAAAGAGATTATAAGAAAATGAATGAATTAAATATTATTTTCCTGGTCTGCATATTTTAGGGTGTAAATATATAGCGCACAGTCCTCTCTGAGGTAAATATTTTTATGTTATTTTACTGATGCACTATAATATGAAATATTCTACATAATCACATTTTTCTAACATGACTTACTCGAATGTCACTAAAAGAGTTCCGCATAAAGTTTGGAAACTGCTCTGAAATGTTGACTAGTATTTTATAAATCATCACTGTCCAAGTGTTTATTTTTTTTTTAATTCCCATCCGAACGAATGCTGAAATTAATACCTAGAATGACAACTTGACGATTTACTTGATGCAAGTTAATATCAGCAACACGTTTATTGCTTATGTTCGCGTAAGAGATAAGAATATTTAAAATATGATGAATAAAAAATTTTTCTCTAAAAATTGCTAGATTGTAATATGAAATAACCTAGCCAACTGTAATTTATTAGCACGTTTAACATCTATTATGAAACAATTTAAGTGGATCAAAAAATTAATTTATTCTTCAAAAAAATTCCATACTTTCAGATTTGTCGTCTATTAAGTAGTTCAAATATAGTATTAACTGCAGTAAACTCTTGCAGTTTCTGAAACATATACATTTTTTTTTAATATCAAAGTTCTACAAAGAAGATTCTTTTGTACTTGCCAAAGATGGAAACATCAAACTTTATGCGAAACACTTATATGTCTGGCAACACGGCAGTCTTTGTGAAGAGGGAAAAAAATCATCCACAAATATGACTGACACTCATTAAAAGTAGTTATATTTTAGGGCATGTGTTACTAAACTAACAAAGAAACAATAAATAAATAAATAAATAAAATTATTAACAATAATGATGTAGGTGAAAACATTTTTTTATGCAAGAATTTAAAAGGAAGAAGGCAGATATCAAATTCTTACTGGCCAAATAATATACAAGGAATGCATGCTTGATATCTGCAGTATTTTGGCTAAAAATATTTATCACGATGAAACTCATATTTTACGTATATATTTCACCTTCGGTTACTTAAAGATTACTCTTTCCATACATGCCATGCCTATTACAATCAGAAAACCCCATACTATCTTACGTATAGATTTCACCTCAGGTTACTTTAGGAACATACATTCAAGTTATTTTTAAACAAATGAGTTGAAAGGTCATTAAGTATTTGATATCTGCATGCTTATAATAATTAGTTACAATTCGATGGTGGTGCGCAGTATGAAATGAGACTGCCGAGTTAGCCATTACGCGCCAAGTCATCTGTACAAAAGATGCGACACAATAATCTTGAGCACAAAGAACAAGAAATTCACAGAACAAGACACAATAATCCCATCGTACCAAAGCTTTGTCTAACTATAAGATTTAAGGGAAGAATGGGCTTCAGTTGAGAGAGCAAGAGTTCTCGGTTTACCACTTCAAAATAATGTCAGTTCATAGCACTGAAGGAACATCTCTAGTGGCTCTCTCCTTTTCCCAAGAAATGACACTGACGCAATTTGCAGTCCTAATGTTTTACTACTTACTAGTCATTACAGAAGATCAGTCCTCAAATACGATGAGTGGCGTAGACATTAAAGATTCCAGTTTAGCAAAAAGCATGCACATGTGCCGGTTCTCAACTTCACATTGTGGCACATAATGTAATAGTTCTCTCCTGCAATCAAATCATGTGTATATGCTTTTATTACATATTGCATTGTGGTTGGCGATTAGTCAACGGAAATTATTATTCATAATTTTTTTACAAACATTAGCAAATCAATCTTGATTATATATCCTATCTCTGTTAGCATATAATTGCACAGTTTTTTTAATGGCACAAATCAATAAATTTTGTTTCATCAAACATAAATGTCTAATGGTGTTATCATTTTTCAGATATAGCTGAGAAGAACCTTTTACCTGGACAGTTAATCAAGACAAAGGGAAAGTTGATGACCTCAGAAGTACTTTCGGGAAGTATATTTTGAAACATTGATAGGTGTTTCGGGTATTTCCATTCACTTTTTTTTTTTTTTTTTGCTCTTTTTCACATTATTAAATGTAGGTAAAGCATTTTTTTTCGCAATATTTAAAGAAACTTTTAAAGAATCACTAATTAAATAGCCTTAAAGCTAACTTACCTCTTGCAGTTAGGTAATATGAATATCGCTAGATTAAGAGATGCGCGTTTCAAATTCTTGATAGAATTCACTTTGAGTGAAATGAATTCATTGCAGAATTGAGGAACTTTTTACCATTCGCTCTCGAAATTCACAAGTAACTGAGGAATAAAGTGATACACTTCCTAACCCCACCTCAGCGAAAACCAGAGGATAAATGCAGTACTTGACTGATAATGTTATGTTAATAATAGTATAATGACATGCAGGTGTTAGCCTGGAGCTATAAAGCGCGCTGTGTGGGGGATTGGATAAAACTTGTATAGAAGGTGCATTTGAAAGTATCATAAATTTAAACGGGCAGCATTATAGTTAATGCTAATGACCTTCAGGCATAAAAAAGGAGTTCCTTTTTCACTTTATTTTTATCAACAAGGAAAAAATTAACTTTATTTTTTATTTTTAACACAAATTTTAAATTTGTCATATTGCATTTTAATAATTAGACCGAAGAAAAAAGTTTGTCAATTTTAAAACATATATTCACGATGAATTACTGATTTTATTTAAATAATGGTACATTTAAGTTAGTCAATTATATGATTGGATTTCTTTTCATTACTCTCATATCCATATCTTAAAAAAATATTAAATTTAGAACAAATTTTAAAAAAAATAAAGCAAATAATGATAGCTTTTAAAGATTAACTTATTTTGATATTCGAACTAATTTGTTTAACACTAAAATTAAAACGGATATACCTATGAACATGAATAATATAAAATTCCGGTAAATTAAGCATACATTTTATGAATTCAGTCAATATCAAAATTAATATCGAATACCTACTGTTTTAAGTCATTTAGAAAATAACTTTTTTAATAAGAAATTCTTTAAATTATTTTTACTTTTAAATTTAATTTGGAATGGCTAAGTAATTTTAACGAAAGAATGGAGATCACGGAATTAAATGCGGAACTGCTTGTTTATGGCAAAAGAATTTTAACATTTAAGAGCAATAGTATGGGGAAAATAAATCTATACTACTAAAGCAATGAAAGAATATAATCAAGTTTGAAATTAGTTCAGGATTTTTTTATCGTCGACAGTATACAAAATTGATATGTTATATCAGTCTTTCTTTCTGGCACTGCAAAATATGAAGACGCTTGAAACCTGATTAAATCCAGATCCTTGAAAAAAATTGGTACAGAAAAATATTAAAAATAATTGTAAATAAAGGCTTACTAATTAGAGAAAATAAACATTTATCTCAATTTTATTTCATTTTGTAAATGTAAGTAAAATAAATGCAATTGCAGTCGCATCGAGTGTATACCTTTCCTTTATATCGTTAAACTTCGAATTTTTTTATTTCAGAATTTAAAATTAGATTTAATATTAATTTTCATTTGTAAAAATCATATAAAGCAATAAATACTTATTAATATTTTTCTTTTCCAAATGAGGTGCTTATGCATTTAACTAACACATGCTAGCTAATCATTTGACTTCTATGTACCAGTTTTTAAACATTTTAAACGAAAAGGGAAATTGTTTTTTATATATCATGTAAATGTTGAAATAATAAGATAATTTTAATTAGTCATGTAGCTAAAATTGCGCAATTTAATTTGATGGTGAGTAAGTAAAAAAAATAAATATTAGAATCATTTTCTAGAGTGAGAAAGCAAAAATATTAGAAGGCGCTTAATAACCTCAAAAGGTGAAATTTTAAATCAGCCTAACATCTGATTAAAAAGAAGAGCAATAATTCAGTCCTTCTTAATTCCAAGTCTTTGGGTGACCCTAAGAGTAGTTCTGAGATGTGATGCTCAACCGTTAAGTACTTTGATTGCTAATGTAATAAATTAAGGAAGCCGAGAATAATAATTTGCGTTGACTAATCATGGATGTTTGGAAGGAAGTCCTTGAAATCTTCCTTTCCACGGAAAGATATACGACACTCACTGCTGCTAAAAGAATGGGGGGAAGAGGTAAAAATAAAAACAATGTGAAAGAAAAGTAGAGGAGGAACGACCTTACGTTTTTGTTGCCGATGCAGTGGAATCATTGTTGTTGGCATTGTTACCTCCACTCGAAGCAGAAGACTTCTGGTGCACTGCCAGTTTGGCAGCTTGTGCTTGTCGCTCTTGTTCGTTCAGTTCCTTGATGGCTTGAATCTCTTTCTTGAGCTTCATGCGCCGGTTCTGGAACCAGATTTTGATCTGGCGTTCGGTGAGGCAAAGAGCATGTGCCATCTCAATGCGTCGCCGTCGGGTTAGGTAATGGTTGGTATGGAACTCTTTCTCCAGCTCCAGAGTCTGGTAGCGTGTGTAGGTCTGCCGACCCCGTCTGCGCAATCCATTGGCGCCTGCAAATATAAACACTCTGCTGCAGTATGAAAGAGTCTAGACGAGTATCAAGTTGATACAGAGCTTCAACCCTCCTTATCTCGCTACACAGCTGCGGCGCTGGCTTTTTATAGATTTCACTAAGCGAAACGGTACGGGGAGCTTTATGGGTGATTGTGGAATGAATGCGGCGGTTACACCTCTCGGTTGTGAAGAGGCAATGTCAATACCTTCTGTTTTGTTTAGTAACATATTCATTAAACTGGAAGAAAAAAATTATTGTTATTCTATTCCTTAAAATTAGGTAACTCAGTTTCATATATGTAAATTTATGACTGACTACACAGGGCGTCTTCTCAAGAAATCAAGCGTGGAGCATCGTTTATATTATAAATGTAGACTCGCCAATTTCGGAAAGTAGTATGAAACTATTAACCACAAAAACCCTACTTTCTTAAATCATTTTTCAGATTGCTTATTAATTATTCTGCTTTCACTTAATTTTAAGTTTTTCTCTCTATTTTTTTATTTGATGGTAGACTGTCAATAATCTAAAATATCGCTTTAATAACATTTTTAAGCGTTTCTAAAATTTAAAAGGCGATCTACCTGGAAATTTCATTTCCTGTAGAAATGAAAAAAAATATATTGAAAAATAGATTGGCGTTAATGTATCTATAAGAAGTTGAAAAATCAATAAGTTTGTAATAAGATATAATATCTATATAATGCCAGCTGACATTTTTATATTACTTCTTGCTTAAATTAAAAGTATAAAGATTTTTGAAATTAATAAGCTGAAAAAGATCACAACATGATTATAAAAATTGATAAAATAGTGAGGAATAAAGTTAAAATCACTATCTAAAAACACTAATAAAAATATAACAGCACTAATAAACAATCTCTGAATCAAAAAGTAATTTAGGTTTCAAACTAACTTAAACAAGTAACTCAAATTACTCGTGGTTGTGTTTTGAAGAAGGAAATTTTTACAGAGGCGCTTTAGAAATTGCGAAGATTATGATTCCGCTGAAAGCAAATTTCTAACTGTATGTCTGAAATCTTTTTAAACTCCATTCCAAATTTATGAGAACATCTGGAAAATGGTTTCTATCTCTGAAAGAAGAAATGTAACCTTTGAATCATAAAACTGGTTTTAGCAAAACTACATTCCTTTTCATTTCAAACATAACCAGAATATGAATTCAAATCATATTTAAGTTTTACATTTATTTAAATTTCTGTGCGTCTTTAAAAATTCTGTTTTTAAAAGTCTGCAGTGTCTGAATTTTCTACATGAATTAAAAACAGTTTGAATATTTTTAAATATTACTTAATTTTGAAAACATAGGTGGTTTTGTGATAGTTTGAGAATACAGTTTGTAAACTTTATTTCACAGTTGTCTAAAGAGTTCAAAATATGACAGTTTCCGATTCATTTGAATATCTCGCCATTTAATTAAATTCTAAAACTAAATTTTACCGTTTTGTACATAATTAAGTTTTATTTAAATTTCCATAAATATGTTTAAAACTTAAATTTCGATCACTAACATGTATGATATTATCCAAAGTATGGTAGTATGGTCTCATGTGCTGAGTGAGAATTGAAAACAGTATACAATGACATTTTTGAGTTTTAAAGTCATGGACAGAAAAATAGGAAGACAGAGCCTCAGTCATTAAATTTAATATTAATTAGAATTATATATACATTAAAAATTTAGACTATAAAATAAGCAATTTAAATATTTATAATATATATAAAGCAATATAATATTTATTTTTAAATATTTCAGATAAATTAAAAAAATATTGTACTAAATTATTACATTATAATACTTCATTTGTGCACTTTATTGAACTCTATAAAATGTAGCTTTAGAATAATTAAAAAAAATTGAGAAACGATGATTGAGATGCGACTGTAAAATGTTTCTGAAGTCTTATTCTTTGGCCATATTCCATGAAAACTATTTTTAACTGCTTGAATCGATAATAACGTGATAATACATAAAAATTATTGATTAATAGAAATTATAGGAGCGTTAAAATAAAGATAAAGGTAAAAGAAAGTTTAAGTGAAAAATATTAAAATTTTGCTAATATTTTACTTAGAATTACAGTTTTTGCTAAATTTTTAATTAGAATGAATTATGCATTTAAATCAAATCATAGATCAATTTCTGTTTTTATTAAGTACGATATCACACGCGCACTTGAATTTACATCAATTGATTTTTTTTTGTAAAGTTTTTTCCAAACGAACCTGTAGGATTTTATAAGAAAATTGTTTACTTCAAAATAAATCAAGGTTATAATTCTGTATTCAATATCATTATAAAAATTTTATAGCATTTAATCATATGCATCAATGTCATAATGTATGCAGTAAATATGCTATAATGTATACAGTAAATGCAAAAAATGCTATATTAATACCATCTAACAGAATTAATTAAAATTTTGAGAAATCAATATTCTGCTCAGAGACTCTATATTTGATATCAAAATCACAGTTCAGAAATTTCTGCTATACCAAGCAAATCTAATTATAAAAATCTTGCTAGTTTGATTTGTTTGATAAATTAACACCTCGACCTCCTCAGAAGCTTCCCTACGCGATAGACCTCAGAACCACAATCAGAGAGTTGTAATATTTAAAAACTGAAATTTTAAATGCTATTATTCTATTTGTAGATAAATTCCTTTATTTTTGTTTTAATAAAGATAGAAATTGTCGCAGTTCATAAAGAATTCTGCTATAAACAATAACTTAAATATTAACGGAAAGATTTATTTTATCAATGCAGAAATCTTCTACAAATGGCTTGCCCTGACAAAATGCTGTCCAATACGGTGTTATTTTAAAAATGATGGCAAAATAATTGAGATAATGAATGCCTTAATGAATTTTAAAAAAATATTTTTCAATTACTATTTTCATATCTTTTAGGGCAGCTTCTTTTATGTACTGATAGAGGAAAAATTTCGATGACTAATTCATAAATAAAAACAGTCAGGCAGAAATGGATACAGGAAATTTCGAACTTGGATTAAAGCACAATATAATTAGAGGATGGCTGCTATGCAACAGTTTTAATCATAGAAGCAATTAGTTTAACGCTTCATCGCATTTCAAAATCACATGAACTTCTAATGAAAAAATATTTAACCATATTTTTAATTGCAATAAAAAATTTTGTTAGGGTCTTGATTGACTCCAAATTAATACAATTGATTATAAATCTTCTACAATCCCAAAAGTCACTGTATATTAGTATTTGCATATTAAAAAATTGACTGTTAAAGTATATATAGAACTAAATTCATTTCAAGTTGAAAATTGCTATGTCACAACACAATAAGATTCTAATCAATAGTTATGTCAACATAATGAATTAAAAAAAAATGAATATGCTTTTGTAGTATATTTAAATTGCTTTATAATTATTTTTTACAATTATTCTTCGCTTCATTTTGAGCGTAAAACATAAAAAATTCTTTCAATTCAAGCGGCTATTTTAACAGATTTATTCATTTTAATGAATTTTTAGACAAAAAAAAAAAAAAATCCTTTATGACAAGGTGAAAAAGGGAAAAAAAAAAGGAAACAAAAATAACTGACTCACTTTATTTAAAATTGACACAAAATTATAGTAAAACTCTGAAAAGTAATAAAACAAATTTCAAAAATATGATTATTAAAAAAAAGATTCAAATTTAAAGTTTTGTCCCCAATAAAAATAGCTGAATTAAGAGAAAAGATTATCGTGAGGAGATAAGAAAAGCAAATAATTCAATAATTATTTTCAATGCTCCGAATTCTTTTTAAAATTAATTTTTTAGTGATCGGAAAGAAAATTAATATTTCAATTTACTGAGGGGAAAGGGAGGCGGAACAATTAAAAAAAAAGGGAAAAAAAGAGAGTAGTTAAAAATAAATAAAGTGCTACAGAAAATAAGCTTTTGTTTTAAACAGAATATACAGCACCATATTTGTATAAAAATACATTACAAACAAATTATTATTTTTATATAAAGCACAAATATTAAAGGATAAATTACGCTAAATTCGTTTGGATATTTTTTATATTTGCATCGGCGTTCGGTACGACATCATCGAGCTGGAAAAATTTAGAAAGCAACATTTTTTCAAAAAATGTAATTGAAATCAACTGTGTACTTTTGCGGCAAGGTTGATAATAATACAACAAGCTAATTTTTTCAAATATGAATTTCAGATTTAAAACTCTAAACCAGAAAAATCAAAATTTGGATTAAAAAATTATTTAAACAAACTCTAAAGAATTAATAACTGGATATTTTTTTCAAATACAATATAAATTGATATAAATTAAATAACAGAATAAAATCTTTTTGTTTCGTAATCTTTGAGAAATTTTAAGAATCAAAAAACTATATTAGTTATTGGTTTTCTGGCTCTTACTTTAAAAAATATGCAACCGAATGGAAAAAAAGTGTATTTAGTTCTGAGAACAAATTGTTTTATAATGATTGTTACCTGGTTTACAATTTATTAACACATCCTACGCTAGAGCAAGCGTAACAGGCGAAACGTATTATATGTTACCATTAAACAATGTCAAGCTTATCTGGATGAAGGTAATTGTAACAGAAAGGTCTCATACAATAATTTATAAAGTCTCTCATGTCCGACTCGAAAGACAGAAAGCACGGGTTTACGAAGCGCTGTAGTTCAGTTTTGCTGTAAAAGTTATATATCATTTGAATTAGATCTTTGTGATATGATTTCTTTATGATAAAACTCTTATCAAGAAAGCATGTAAAGTAGCAATCTGAGTTCTGAATTTAATAACGCATTCAAACCGTGTAATACATATTCATTTAAGCGAATGAACCGTGTAAGTTGCTGATAGCATTATATCTTCATGTGTTTATAATACGTTTTCTTGATTTATTTTATTATTTAGATAACACTCTTGTATGGGAATCATGGTAAAAAATTCCAAACCATTTGAGAAATTTTTGATATTTTGAACTAAAATAAATACTCTCTACCATATCAATAAACATATCCGTTGAAAAGTAGTTGAATAAAAAAGAGTATTCGAATAAGATATTATATAGAGTAAATTTCATAGCTTTTTACAATACCGGAATAAATTTTGTTTTTCTTAATCAGACGTATAACTATTCTAAAAAACGGTATGAAGTTTTAAATTTCATATATTTTCCATTTACACTCGTTGTAAAGGATATTGATTAAGAAGCTTAAAAGAAATAATTTCAATAACAATCCATCCCGAAATAAAAATTCATAGAATTAATTAATTTCATGCATACATGCAAAAACTTTCTTTTTTATACTGGAAGGCGTTTTCTCACTCTTCAAAATCTGCTGTCTTTCTATTACTCTTCTAATTTATAAATATTCTAAATCTCTAAATTTTTGAACGTTATACCATAATTTGAATAGGTTCTCAGTAGAAAAAAAAAATGTTATTTATTCAAACATAATCTCTACGATTGGGATAAATGATATTAAAACAATGGATACAGAGTGTCTCTTGTCACCTTAATCAATAAATAAGCGAAATAAAAAAAGTTCAAAGCGTTAAAATACTTCTGAACTCTTTCTCACGGGTCACTAAAACAGAGTGTTTTCATAAATAAGTAATACTTTTTAAAAACATTAGTATTTTGAATAGACTCGCTTTTTCCTTAATTTAAATTATATCTACATTTATACTGAACTTTAATAATAGTTATATAGTTGCAAATTACAAGAACTACAGCAATTACACAATAAACTATAAAAATGGAGAAATAATTTCCTTAGTATGTACAAATAGCTAGAAAATAATTTATATGCGAACTGATGCCAACACATTATATCAGTTGTATCGATTTAGCGAAACCAGCCTTTTGTTGCGCAAATTCAAGTTTAATATTCTTCTACATGGTTCTTTATATAAAAAAGACATGCTTAGTTCCACAATATAATGCGATATTCATCTTTATTGTCTGTTTGCGCACTGTCTGTGAAGTCCGCAGAGATTAAAACATCCATGAATAACGCATTTATTTTCAAGCTCCATCATAGTGATTTATGAAGTAGAAATGAATAAAGATAGTGAATAATATTTTTGATTTTTTTACCCTGCTCACGTAAACAGATACAAACTGTAGAATTGTTAATTGGATGATTAGATACTTTTTCCTTTCATGTTTATTTACTTATTTTATTTCTTTTAAAGTTTCCGACAAAAAGTAAATGAAAATAAAGCGTAATTTAAGAGAATGAATAAATTTGCGTTCGCATTTAACAAAAAATGTTTTGATGCATCGATTTATATATTTTAATTTTTACAGTTTTAATTTATTATTAGAACTTTAATATTTTATTAATACTTTTAATTAGCCAGAAAATGTAAAAAAGAACGGAATGATTGTTTCAAATTAAAACATTCATTAGCGGTCGAAAAACTTTGTTTTATCGATTTTCTTTGTTTTCTGCATATTCATTATTCATTTCATCCGCATTAGATTGAAATTAACAGTTTCAACTACAACATTTCTAAATAATCCTTATTAAAATGCTGTCAATGCGGAATTTACAATTAATCTTGTAAATATTTAACATCCAGGTATTATTTTCTGAAGTGCATATACTTCATGCCAATTGAGAAATTTATTTGTAAAATTTTTAAAGTATTGCGACGCATTTTAAATATAATTTGTTCTTTATTTATAGCATTGAATAAGAGTTGGTTAGCAAATTTGAGCCCCAGGCGCAGATTAGTTTGACGCAACATCAAAGTCTTAGTCAGGAATTTGAGAATCCCTGTCCCAACAAGAACACCTATATAATAAAATAATTCAGGAGTAAAAAGAAACAAAAGCCACACTATACTTTGCAAACTGTAATAGCACATATAACATTTTTCAAAATAATCATCTTAAAAAATCACTTTGATATTAAATATAAACTGACAGCTACCTACTTTATAATTTATAATGTACTTAATTTCTCTAATACGCATAGGTTAAGATTTTTCTCACTGACTGTTCTCTGTATGTATATTTTATGAACTGATTACATTTTAAGTACTGATAAGTAATACATATTTATATAACATTATAAAATTGATGGTTATCTAGTTACAAACCCAATCATAGCTTTACTTTTAACACATTCAAAATTAAAATTAAATATAATTTTGCTCCAAATTGAAATAAAACCGTCGTAGTATATTTTTTAGTATATTTTTACAATTTGTCCGTTGGATAAAATGGCCTAGCACATAATCCGTGATAATCGTTTCCGAAAATGCATGTCACCTACTTTGAAAATTGGCATACTTTTAAGTATTTATCTTATTTCCTCTGATTTTTTGTCTACTTTTATTAATGGAAAAGTGTATAAAGGTTTAATATTAATTTAAGAAAAATAAACCATAAAATATTATATTTTATGAATTATCAAAGTAGAAGACTTGGCGGATTAGCCTTAATTCAAAAACAATTAACAGAGTTTATTTTATAAAATTGATTCCAAAACGAAATATTAGCACTTACATTAATTAATATGATTTATTTCAACACGATTTTTTTATACTTTTTTATATTTCTTATCATAGAGAAAATACATTCACGAATTTCAAAATCTAATCAAAACTCAGTGATTTGCTCCATCTGGGCTTGATTTCATGGCTCGTTTTTAACATGAAAGCCACTTAATTATTCAACGCCGAAGAATAAAAGCAGATATTTGCTAAAATTACCTTTCCCTTAAATTAATTAAATGCAGAAAAATAATAGGAGAAAATTAGTTACAGACATTTTCTTTTCTTTTATTTTAATTCTTTAGTTGACACAGTTTCACTATCAATACGTTATTTCATTAGAACAGCAATATAGGGAAAGTTTAAAGGGGAAGATTTGTTGTAATACTAACAAATCTGCAGTAATCTTGAAAGCTGAAACGACACTAAATTACAGAAATATTTTCGATTGCAATCTTTGAAAGCGTCATTTTTTTTTTTTTTTTTTTTTACTTCATAAACATTTAGTCAATGATCGTTTATGCCAAGTCTTGTAATACTAAAAACTAGACATGTATTTCGAGTAACACATGAAGTATACTCTGTTTTTCTAAAGCTAGTAAGCTCATTGGAAACATACTAATAAGTGAATTGCTACCTAATTAGTGAATACTTCGGGAATGTTTGGACATGCCGTATACTAGATCCCAATCAACCAATTTAAAGTGCCTTACCGGACGACAGAAGATTTTCACTCAACACACATTTCTTTCTTCGGTCTTAGAATTTATTTTTAATTAGCTCATTAACTAGGTGAAAAAAGTTACTTTAGGAAAACAAGAATAAAATTACGGGTTTTGTTGAACGCAAACCCAAATAAAAGAATGCGTATGATGAATGGATGTTTTGAATTTGTTTCGAGTATTTCCAGGTGAGTTAACCGTGAAGAAAGGATCACGTTTTGTATTTACTTTGTAAAATAAACTCTATTTGAAAGGCAATGAGAAGTAAATTTATTAGTTTTTTTCAACACCTTTTAAGATTTTCCGCACTTTTGAAATATATAATTTTTGAGGGAATTAGGACGATTCCTGCTCTCAAAAAATCGAGTTTTTTAGTCTCATAAATTGGAGAAGATTTCATCGGCCACGGAAATGCACAACTTTTAGAATATAATTGATAAGAAGAATGATGAAAATCAGATTTTCTTTTCTATCGTTTCTCAAAATATGATTTTAATAATCGAAACGCATATGAAAAATTCATTTTATTGCATTCGTATGAAATATCTTATAATATTTACAAGCATTTTGCATCAGTTAAATTTTTTTTTATTGGTTTCTAGACAGTAATATTTATAATGAAAAGTCTCTTAAAATGAAATCTATTTATAATGAGGCCTATTTATAATGAAATCTATTTATAATGAAATCTATTTATAATGATGCCTATTTTTAATGAAATCTATTTATAATGAAAGGTCTATTGTAATGAAAGGTCTATTGTAATGAAATCTATTTATAACGAAGTCTGTTTATAATGAAAAGTCTAGTCTAAAATAAAGAAGTCTTATTATAATGAAGTTTATTTATAATGAAAAATTTATTACAATGAAAAAATTATGATAATGAAGTCTATTTATAATGAAAAGTCTATTATAATGAAGTCTATTTATAATAAAAAATATGTTTTTCAGATTTTATAATTTATGACATTCATATATATATATATATATATATATATATATATATTTTCATAATTATTGAGCCTATACTCAATGATAAATTTCTAACTAGGCTGATTAGATAACTGCCTAAGGCCTCTAAGGCAGGGAGAAAAGGGCAGAAAGCATTTCGATTAAAAAATGTTACTAACCTGTTTGCAGATAAATAAAAATTTGTAAAAAAATACACAGCCTACGAAATAAATAGAATTGGAATAACATTAACGCTTTGCCAAATATAATTCGTCAGATTTCTATTTGTTTCAATACGGTTATTTTGTTCTTAACAGTATTTATAAACACCGAATGTCTGCTTCAATAATATTATGAACAAACGCAGATGCCGAGTAATCATGATCCATAACAAATAAATAACAACATATACAATTTTGCAAAGTTACTAAATTAAAAAATAACTAAAATAAATCATTAGCACGTGGATTAAATATAGAATGTGGACAAATTCTAATCTAAGATAAATTTCATTTAGTTGCAAGATGCCTATACTCACAAATTATGCTAATTTTTAAAGGATTTTATTGGGATTTTTTTTTTCAATGCACCGATTTCTTGTTACGAACTTGAAGATTACAGAATGACGCACATCTTCAACTTGTTATTAAAAGCGAAATATTTTTTACGTTACTAAATTTTATACATACTGAATTTTACATATTTATTACGTTTTTATATGTAATAAATTTTATATTAGATGTAACATTTATACGGAAAAAATATCCCCTTCATTTACAATTCCAATTTTGATGATTTTCCTTGACGAAAATATCCCAATTCCCTTAAGCGTGAAATTCAGTTTTATAATTTTTCCTAATAAGTATGCGGAAAAATTAAAAAAAAAAATTCTATTTAGATATTTTTAACAACACAAAATATTTAAAATAATAATTTTATATTGGAGATAAATGTTTAGAGAAAACTATAGAAAATAACAGCATTTTGCAGTACTAGCTCTATAAAATAAGAATATTTCCATAAATGTCAAAGGATTCATGAATAAGAATAATTTTCCAATATTTACTTCCATAAGTGATCTTTCTCTTACAATAAATAACAGTGTGAACGCCCTTTTTTCGAATGAAAAAAAAAAAAAGAAAAAGAAATGCGATAATCACGATCAGCTTATAATGTATTTGCGAATTTATATTCAATATTCATTGTACCAGTAAGCTTTTCTGCTAACAGATATGCCTAGCAGATTGCAGTTGTATGCATAGTCTATATCAAATAAATGAAATGGCTTTTTTTTTTCTACTTGCTAACACGGAGTAATTTACAACTTGTTTGTACCAATGACTTTACTGATTTGAAAAGATAAGTACGTTATACTATTTGCTTCATCAGCAATTTTACACATCTGTTTGATAGATGGATACTCTTACATTGAAAATGTTCCAATGGAAGTCAAGATCCCTTTTGATAATGTGTTTGATGCATATTTTACTTTTTAACTAAATGAATGAATTCAAAACATTTCTGAGCAAATAGTAATATTCAAATTTTAATGAGGTTAATTGATGCTGAAATACGATCATATTGATGTAGCTGTCAATAAATAATTAGGTTTAAAACCTGGGTACTTTTTTAAAACTTAAGTACACAATATTTAATTTCCAGATTTGTATAGATATAAATACGATACTGATTAATTTCGATAATTTAAAACTATTTTGTTGATACTTATTTCTCAAAAGAGCTCTTGTTTTAAATGTTATTATGATTGCACTGGCTGATGCGAGGAATTTAGGCATTCCGTGGTTCTAGGTAATGCATATTACGATATCCTTTTTTTTTTAACGCAATCGCAAATTTAATTTTATATTTCAAGACTCTTTTTTACTTAATCAACATGTAAATAATTTATTTTAAATCAAATTTTAACTTAGTAAATTTACATGTTTTAAATGTATGTAATAGATTAGTAAATGTATATGTCCCTCCCCCTTTATTATGATTCATGATTGTGTGGCATCCAAACTTCTAAACAAAACTATTTAAGCAGATGTTTGGCGTTTATAAATACTGCCATAACAAAGTAAACTCAATGAAAAAGGTAAATGCCTAACCAACTATACTGGATAAAATGCTAATGTTATACTAATATTTCATAATTCATAGTATCTGTACTGTTTACAAATTTATTTCTCAACTAGACTTTTTTAGATCAACCTATCTAAGCTTCTAAATTACAGTTATCAAATACTTAAACAGAAATTTCATTTCTCTTATCATATTTAAAGAAGTTACCAAAAATATATTCGAGGCTAAATTGTTTAAGCTTAATAATTAAACAAATAATCTAACAAATGTGAAATAAATAACATTAAAGTCCTAAAAATCAAAATGATCTGAAAGTAACGTGTTTCAAATTTCATGCTTTTAACATTCAGATTTCTATTTCTGTAACAAAGCAATGTTATTTTTAATAATAGGAGGTGCTGATATTCAATTTACAGACATTTTTGAAAAGCTAAGTCGATAATTGAAAGAAGAAATGTCTGTAAAAGCATTAAGCGTGGCAATTTAGGTACAGAACAAAATATGGAAATTGGTAAAAATGATTTCTTTTTATCAACAAATACGCAATGAACAGTTTATCCAATCACACTCAAATTTATGTGATATTCTAATAAACACAATAATTTGACAGTAACTTTTCATTTGTTATTCATGGTTTAGCAAGAAAGAAGCAAAAAAAGTATAAGAACTTGATGATATAATTATTGAAACAACTAATCAATTTCAATTTTCTTACAAACCATTTAAAATTTTAAATGAAGGTTTTAGTTATCTCTAACTAAACAATAATTAGATCTAGCCGTTTAACTAAAGCTTAATAATTTTTAGATAATTAAATATTTAGAAGCCTGCCGTAAAATGGTTATTTTACTTTCTTAAAAATTTTAATTATTAAAATTATTAACGTCAGAAACAATTATTCATTGTCCTATGAATCTTTTGTGAAACGAATCATTTTTAATTCGATAATAAAATAATACTAGTATGTATGAATGAATCTTGGGTCTATGATAACATATAGATGGAGAAGTCAAAAAATGGCGCCACTTTCAAGTTTATCTTATCACTTACGTCTTATTTGAATAAAACGGTGAAACAAAAGGAATACGTGCTTGGAATTAACTTAACGCATGCGTTTGTATCGTTGCCGCAGGTATAGTTGACTGATGCTGTCCGCCTGAGGAAATGCTTTGAGTTTTTGTTACACATGACATTTCATTTTTCTTTAAGAATTACTCCTCTTATTAAAATACTAAAAACATTTACTTAATTATCAAACTTATTATTTTTTTACAGTTTTAAATGTTTTTAAATAGTGTTAATATGCCTAATTTAAAATCTGATCTTACAATCTGAAAAATATTGCAGGACCATGATTCTTTTAAGAAGATTCGACGATTCTGGAGTGAATGTGGACTTAAATACCATGGTGGACTGATTAGGAAGAAATGTTAGATCTTGTCGGACTTGGAACTCTACTTGGAACTAACGTAAAGAACTCATAAATATTTTCTCCGAAATTAGTTTAAGCCTTAGACTACAGGTTATTTATTACATGTAGTACAAATATGTCCCGTTAATATTCTAAGTTTTAATATTAATTCGGCCTGCTTTTAAGTAATATTTTATCTTATTATTTTAGAAATTCAACCTAACTCAGTTCAGTTCAGTTTTTAACATTTTATCTTTGTAATTGTCTTTGGATTAAAATATTTTCGAAAATGCAAAATACGGATTGCCTTTAATATGGATAAAGGTACATTTTGAATAATGACTACATATACTTACTAATTATAAATACATTCTTAAATCTTTGCGGATTTTTTTATCTAAAAGTTCTATTTAAAGATAATGATAACACTAAATCAATAGATTTATATGGCTTTGCAAGATAAATGTATAAAAACAACCATAAATTTACATTTTTTTTTATCTCTCTCTTTCCCCAGCTAGTAGCAGATAATTTTAATGAAATGGCCTAAATAACCAAGTGAGCCAGTTCCTTTTACTTTCAAATGTGTCCATAAATTAATAGTTAAATTGTTCCTGCAGTAAACAAACAATACATTTGAATATAATCACTTGAAACAGTAGAAAATCTTCTGATAGAAGAATTATGTTCGGAAGGAAAGTTTTAAATACTTTGATCCAGTAACGATAAAGTAAAATACCAGCACAGCGAAATTATAGAAAACTTTTTGCATTTCAAAGGAGATGGCTGGCTTTCAAACAAAAAAAAATAACACTTTATTTCTATATTTTTATTGATATGTAATTAAAATAGCAGTATTTTTAAATCAACAGTTAGTAGTTTCAAAAAAAGCATCAAATTTTTAATGAATTTTTGCTCAACACGATTGCTTTTTTTTTCTTCTTTCAGATTTACTTGATTCTGAGATACTTTATTTGTCTGAATAGAAATTTATCTGTATATCTATTTTAGGTTTCAATTTTGTTTTGATAGTTATTAGGTTTAATTTAGTGAACATTTAATTTAGTTAATTTAGCGCCCAGAATTGTTTAAAATATATACTTAAGTGTTGGTAATGAGAAATTAAGTAAAAAAAAAAAATTAAATTTGATTATATGGAAATTTAAAAAAAATATTTAATTATTTTTATATTTCATTCCAATTTATATTTATATTATATTATAAACATTTATATTATATTCCAATACATATGGATACTAATTAATTTATGTAGAAAAAAAAAGAATTTAATTGAACCCACGTGCCTTTAGGATTCAAGCCTTATGGAAATTCAAAGAAGAAAACATGATTTAATAATTTCCCTTTACAAATTAAGGGATTTTTTAGCGTCTTTAAAAAAGAGTCTTATAAAACAATGGACCAAAAAAGATTAATAAATACGCAAGTTAAGTTAAAGGAACTGTTACAAAATTATTAACAAAAAAAAAAGCACCAATAAATAAGTTAATCAATTTACAATGCCATTCCCAACAATTCCTATTCAAATTGGAATTTTTCAGTCATTAAATTTTTTTACTTCATATTAAGTTTTTAAATTTTTTCTAAAAACCGTCAGGTTATTTTCGAAGATAACTAACAGCGCATAAATTATTGACACTACAAAAGCATCGCTTCTCCGTTCTTTCAGAAAACGGCTGCACACTTTATCAACGCTTTTTAAATAGATCAATCATCATGCAAATTTCTGAGGAAGTAGAAAGGAAAACTAAATTACATCTTCATATAAATTTTTCGATAGTTTATGCCATTTAACAAAAATTTATTTTTCGGTAAAATCCTCACAAAAACATAATCAAATTCAAATAAACAGTGTTAGAATATGCCGCAAATGTTTAGAGTGCATCAAACAAAATATTTCGGCATCTCAGTTATCCCCGACAAAAAGGAAACGTTAAAGGGTACCCAAAAATTCTTTTAATCCAAATCAGCATCTTTAGGAAGAAAATTTTGTCGTTCTGAAATAGGCAATGTTTCCCTTTAAGTCGAAATGGGATGCTGTCATTTAAAACATTTATAAAGTTAAGAATGATTATTTATCGTGCATTACATAATTTTTATTATTATTTCCTTCCTTATATTATTTCATAAACACCACTTTAATTTAGCTATATTTAGGTTTATAATTTAAACAATAAAACCATGGCATTAATTCTTTTAAAAAAATTAATAAGGTTAACATTCATGATCTTATTCCTTCATTTTCCATCACTTTATTTTTAGACTATTATTATAAAAAAGATCTTAATGTTTCTTATCAAACATTATTTTCCATATAAAACCCACAATATATACTTAAAATCGATGCGTAAAAAAATACGTTATGTTGTTCAGGCAAAAACATACTCTTAGAAATCGTTCAATTAATACTTGACATTAATCTCAGAAAGTGCGCAAATAGTATTATTTCTTGTTCCAAAAATTTCGAGGAATTTCGATATCTTGAAAATACCGACTCTTTCAGATTATTATTTGAATACCTTTATTAAATAATGATATGAAAACTACTTCCATGACCTGTTCAGATATAGATCCTATAACATGAGTCCCAAGGTAGGAATAAATATATTATTGAATATTTCCTTAAAAATTATGCTTACAAAATCAGCAACAAATTAGAATTAGGAGTAAAATATTTTTAAACATAACCCACGAAATAATTGTAATAGATTATTTTTACAAAATTCTTGCTAAAAATATCGATTGAATAATATCGTTATATTTTATTTCTTTTGACTAAATTACTTTTGAATAAAAAAAGTTCAAAATTTTCAGCGAATGGCAATTTTAATATAAGATTTAAAGAAAATCTTTATTTAGATTAATTTTAAGTCAAGAAATCAATGTCTTGAAAAATGAAGTAGATGAATGGATAAAGAACATATATTAATTATTTAACTATATTAGTAAATAAATGTTTAAGAGCCATTTAAGCGTTTTTGACGAACGATTTCCTATAAAAACGTTTTTAAAGATGGAAAAAAAAAACTTATTTTTATTACTGGTAACATATTGTTTTCCTTCCAGTGCTGATGGTAGAGGCATCTTTCCCACTCATTTTTCTTTTTTAACTTCACAGCTAAAAACTATTTTTTGAAAAAAATGTTTTTATTTACATCATTCAAATTAAAAATATCCCGTCGAAGTAAGAATATAATTGTACAATCAATTTCAACATTAAGTATTTCTAACATATTATCACAATATTTTAATACAAAATCCATTAGATATTTTCCTTGAAATTCTCTTGAATCTTCTCGAATTTTAATAATATTCTTTTATACAGAAATAATTTCAATCCAAATTGTTATAAAATCTCTCTCTCTCTCTCTTTCTCTTTCT
>JAPMOR010029290.1:82269-122626 GCA_026543865.1 Argiope aurantia
CAATTAATAATATATTATTCATTGAAAAGAAAGCCTTCGTAAACTATAAGTTACGTCTCAAAATGTTACTACAAGGAATGAGCGGGGTCGCAATTTTTTATCACCTTCATTAACTAATGCGTCATTTTCCAAATAATTTTTTATGGTCACGGTCAGAATTTTCAGTTGGAAATGCAATTAGAAAAAATATTTTTGCCTCTAAAGGGACGAAGTAGAATTTTTAAGTCGGTTGAATTCTTAGTTTAGTTTATTTTACTAAGCATAACGGAAGTTGTTGTCAACATTTTTGAAAATAGGATCAATAGCAAAATATGTCTAAGAAGTCATCTCTCGAATCATAAAATTTTGAAACATCTGAAACCTTAAGAAAGAGTAGTCCAATTCCCATATTAAAAATCTGGAAGTGATTTAGAGTACGTATTGACAATGCGATAACGACTTAAGAAAAACCAGACTAATTTTATCTACCCGCTTTTCGCAAAGATTCTTCTAATCTTACTACATCTATTGCGAGCTGTTGCATTGAGTCTCAAATTTCGATTCTGCTTTCATCTTATGAATAGAGCAATTCACCGGCATTGCATATGATAATTTACGTAAAATGGTAAACCGTTAAGCCATATATTGATCAGTTATAGCTTTATCAAAGACATCTTGCTAATTTAATGAGGAATCAATAATTCGGCCGCGGCAGTTCTAGGAATATAAACTAAGATAAATCTTCATTTATATAAATCAATGAAATGGTAGATATCAAAGCAAATAATAAATCTCCTCATTTCTAACGCTTTTGAATTGGTTTTTATTAGATTCTAACACTTTTGTATCAATTTTGCTAGTTTTTAACGCTTTTGTATCATTATTTTAACAGAGTATAAATTTAGAGGGCATTTAAATTTCGTTTTCATATATCCATATAAAGAAAACCCATTGTGTACATACAACATTCTGAATCAAAATATTAATTAAGAGTATGCTTTTAATATTCAATCGAATTCTGGATAAATGTTTAATTATTAGTATTGTTAATATTATTTCTGAATAAAGCAATTATGTGTGGAAAAGCGTTTATGACCTGCAATTCAAGGAAGTTCGACAAATTTAACAAAACGCTTTTTAGGTGTTCAATAAAGATTTCGCGACTTTTGAACAAAAAACTTAAGTCGAGATGTTTTCCCTGACATTTCTTACTTATAAAACTAAATGCTGCTTCATTTTTAGACGGCATTTTTATGACATTGCTAAATGAAAATTATAGATATGTCTAGTAACAGTTTTTCCTCCATGTAGTTAAATAGAAAACATTGAATACTAATAGCTAATGACAAAATGAATGTAAATAGCTTCAATAACGATAAAAAAAAATCTTAACTCATGTAATGAATTGAACGTGTGCTGAAGAGAAAGAATATTACATTGCATTATAGCCAACACAATAATTTAAAAATTACACTTATGCACAAACTAATGTACTAAAATTTTTTGCGGGGTCATTTAGTCTTATTAGTAATTAATTATATGAGGACGTATATTTAAAGATATCAGGTTCTATACTAAGCTGAATAGAAGCTAATTAATGTCAATCTTTTTTTCACAGGTTGCTTCAAATTGAACAACACAGAATAAAGAAGAACAACTTGTCATCGGTGCATGAATGGACGAATGTAGTTCTGTTAATTATATTTACAACAAACGTAAGTTTATAGTCAAAATGATATTATAAATTTCATTATTATAGTTTAATAATTCTATCTCGTAATTTTGCATCCACAAAATTATAGTCTTTACAAAATCTCTACTCTAAAATGCACTAATATCAATTTGTATTCAAAATCATTTTGTGATTAAAAATTGTAAACAAGCAGGATTAGTATTTATCAATAAATCGCTTAATATACTACGAAAGTACATAGGGCTACTACATTTCTTTTAAACAATAATGTGAAACTCTATGCAGAAAATAATAATACTTTCTACTATCTGGACAGATCGATAAAATTATATGTATTTTAATCATTTCATTAGCAAATCTTACTTTCGTTCTTTTTCATACATACAAGCGTATAAATAAGGGACACTCCATTAAAACGACAAGAATATATAGCAACTTATTTACGAGATTCATTATTCCTTCTTTCTTTCGCATCTATAATGCAGACGATAAAAAACGAAAAAAAAAAAAAAAACTTTTTACGAATATCTTTGTTAACACATAGAAATTTACCAAATAAATCAACGATAAAGTTTAATTCCTTAATATTTAGTGAACAAGCACATAAATTGTATGGAATTGTATGAGCACTGTGGAATTATATGTGAAAGCGAAAATTTCAAGGTGAAAAAATAGTAATAAAAATAGATAATAACCGAAATTTAGATTTCACGCTTAAGTTAATCTTCATCGAACCTTTTCAGCCACAAAAGGACCAGTATGAAGTATGACCAACATAATTATCTTAGAAGACATTTTGTGTTATCAAAGTTTACGTGAAATAATTTTGAATAAGAACTGCACCTCATAACTCTTTAAAAGCATTTGAGCTTTGAGTTCTTGAGGCTAGCATTTGAGTTCAGTTATTTACTACAATAAATACGATTATGCATAGAATAATCAATATATATTAAGTTTATAGAATTATAACTTCATAATCCATTTCTAATTTAGAAGGATTCAACTTATCATTCTTATAACATATTAATGTTAAATTTTTAGATGGCGCTTCGATATTTATTAAGAATCTTAATTTTAAGTATCATTTATTTATTAAGTATCATATTTTTCCATTAAATTCCACATTTATTGTTATTACATTTATTAAGAATCACAACTTGTTCTTTTTTTACTTTTTAATTCAATTCCTTGCCATGTTTCTCATAAAAAATATTGAAAATAATAATCTCTATGACGAAGCTAAAAAAATATATTCTTTGCACGATCTAAATATTTGACAATACAATTTAAAAATACAGATAAAAAATTTGAAAATAATATGCTGAAAACTTAAAAAGACATTCAGAGATTATGCCAGTTTTATTTTATTTCATTCGTGTTAAATCAATGGAATAATATTTTCAGAAGCAGACTGAAATCTGTTTGAAGGACCAATCGAAATACCTATAATATTTCTTTTAATACAAAAATATAAGGCAGATTTAAATGATAATTTAAATAATTAATTCTTATGATAAAGGATTATTCATTTAATTGTGTCAAGGACCATTTACTATAGGTTCGAGTCTTTAATAATTATAACAAATCAATGCATGTAAACAAATTTTTAATAAGATATCTGCTCTGAATTTTTTTAAAATCTGCGTCTACAAAAGAAGACTCCGATCGAATCGCCGAATTTAAAATAGTAAGACAAGATATACAACTAAATATGCTCATTTAGTGACCTTTAAGAATATAATTTTTTATGAAATGATCAGATATAACCTTTCCATTGTAGAAACAGTATAAGACCCTTCGTTTTTCATAAAGTATAGAAAAAAGAATGATTTCAGATACAAAATTCTTCCAAGAAAATTTATTACATTAATTATTACCAATTACAAGAAATTCAATTATTAGTTTATAATGTTATTTGTAATAATATTGAAGAAACATTTTCAATTATTTTGTATTTTCTCTAAATTACCAATCTTTTTCTTTTTTATTAAACCACCTTCAAATACTTTAAATAAAGAAATCATACAATACTTTTTGCTCTGTTAAACGCATTTGTAATAAAATCAAAGATTTTAAGATAGTAAAAATATTCATTGAATTTTGGAAAAATAAATAAATGCATAATAAATAAACCCTCCCTTGACTTATTTTGTATTTTCTTTAAATTACAAATATTTTTCTTTTTTATTAAACCACCTTCAAATACTTTAAATAAAGAAATCACACGATATTTTTTGCTCTATTAAATGCATTTGTAATAAAATGAAAGATTTTAAGATAATAAAAATATTCATTGAATTTTGGAAAAATAAATAAATGCGTAATAAATAAATCCTCCCTTGACTACATATTGGTTCTGTAACATTTGGAAATTAAAATTCACAAGGTTCTATGGATTATATCATATTAAAAAAAAGAAGAATATATTAGAAAGCAAACTTTTATTTGTTTGATTAACAGAAGTAATTCACATAATGGTTTATATTAAAATAAGTAGCTGTTTTTACCAAATATGTGGAAATGTTTAAGAAATAAAACATATATATTACTCATAGGAAGTTTCTTTTATCTTTAATGGTAATTGAAATATTCTCATAAATAAATGTTTCAAAATAAAATCTTTTCTTAGTGGCATAAGAAAGGATCACTGAAGTAAAATGCAGAAGTCAGCACACGTACTGTAAAGGAAGGGAAACCTTTTTTTCCTTTTTCTCCTTTTCCTTTCTACTAAATTAACATTCCTGTTTAATATGCTGAATGAAGTGCGAAAAATAATATCTACGAATAATTACCTATTATTCTTTTATGCGTTATTAAATACAAATAATAATTGTACAAACTTATCTTTCCAGGTCATTGCTGATTTTTTGAAAACGGCTTCTTACATATTCAGTCAACGTAGGTCAATTCAAATGTCACCAGAGTTCAATTATTTAGTTCGTATAATTGGCTTGTTAAAAAGAAGCATTCTTTGTCTGGATCAAAAAGTAACCACAAACTTGTTTTACTCCTCACCGATTTTCTCAAAATAAAAATAACTTCTCTTAACATTTCGCAGCAATCTTTGATTTAGTATCAACAAAGTTTCTGAAAAAATATGTTTTATACATTTTCACTTTTTGAAATGTAAAGTAATTAATTAATACAACTTTTATACTGATTGTTAGATCCAATGAAATTTAATTTAAATCTTTGATTCAATGAAAACAACCTGCAATTGTAGTTACATAAATGCTAAATTTATTACTTGAAGAATTTTTATGTTAGAATACAACTCCAAAAGTTAAAATAATTAAAGCTGGGCTGTTTTAACTTATTATTCAAATGAAAATGCAATCACTTTTTTATATGGTATCGTCAGGGGGCTTATTTTAGTAACTTTCTTCAATATGTATGGTCGCAGAGCAAATTTATATATCATCGAATAATATTCATAAAGGAAACAGAGTATCAACAAAAAGAATTCCGCTTATAATTATGAATACATGAAAACAATGAAAATATATTTGCATATTATTTTCCTCAAAATCTGCCGCGTTTAACAATTATTTTCTAAATTAGTGTCGACTCTCATTAGGGAAATGAAACATTCAAGGCAACGCCCTTGGAAACAACTTTTTTCCCCCTTTGAAACTTGGGAAAGCGACGATTGATAATATGAATTTTTAGCCTGATTTTTTTTATTTATTTATTAAGAACGTGATATAGCAAGAATTTGTATACAGATGGATAACAAAATATGATGTAAATTCAAGTTATTGAAAACTTTTCAAAAGAAAGTAGTCAAATAAATTGTTGTTTTATTTGCTTATTTTGGCACTATAAATTTACTTAAAAAATATCAAATTCGTAACAAGAAGTTATGTGATTAAAATATTAAATTATTCTTTAATGACTTTTTAGAGCACAATTTTCCAGAAAAAATGTCGTATTTATGCTAAATTTTTTGATAGATGAAAATAAAACTATATTTCCTTTATACGTTTTGAGATAGAATCTGAAATAATCGATAGCCAGATAGCTAAATTCTTTGATTCCTTGTTTATTAATATAAAATAGACTTTAAAATTCTTTGATTGAAAGGCATGAGTAATTAGTCTGTATTGCTCAGTTTATTTGTTAGAATAAAACATTTTTAAAGACACAACCATCTAAAAATTATTTGAAATTTTTTTTTTAACAATTCGTACTCTCAGTTCAAGTGCATTAGTAGTTATTACAATCGAAATGATGTTTTTCTGTATCATCCGTATTTTCTGTGTTCCAGGTAACTGTGTCACTTGCATCGAATTTTATTTTATGGAAAAGTAATTACTGTTTTGTTAAAGGAACTATAAATGAAATACTGAAATAAATTTTAGGATTGAGGAAATTCAGCAAAGAAAATTAGAAAAGTAGTACATCTGTAATAACAATGAAAGGAAAAATTGATTTGCTTTAATTTAAATTAATTTAGTTGAAATTCTTACTGCTACCAATATTTATTTTAAAATCTTTATAACCTAAATAGAGTTAGTAAATTTTATTAAATTCTATACAAGAAACAAAGTGGGAAGGCATTTACATTTCAAAAGTTAAAAATTTGAACTCCTATTTTTCGAATGCAGTTTTATTTTTAAAATAGCTAAATTCCATATCAACTCCTGAAATCTGAATTTAAAATAGAAGCTGAATGCATTAAAGAACACTGAAGAGAATCCAATTTGAAAAACGTCGTCTTTGTCAACAAACATTATTGGCAATTGAAAGCTGTAATAAATCGTTTTATTGCTACTCTAACATTCGCCAGTCTCCTGTCATAGGATTGGGAGCTGAGAGCAATCCACATTCCCTATCGCATTCTGTATGGCTCTAACCTTGAAAGGGTGACTACCAAACCCTCTCTCCCCCTTTGTGATATGAAAATGTGACAATGACTGGTGACGTCAAGAGTATCTCATTATCATATCCGAAGTTCATGGCCCTGATTCAAAAATAAATGTCTCTAAGTGAAAAAAAAATTACGCTTCATACTTTTCAAATCTGAGTAAGAAGTTAATTGGTAGTGTGTTTAAACGAGTAGTTTGTGAGTGCTTCTGAGTTGTTTATATGCAATGTTCAGGAAGAATTTATTGGATTAACATGCTCTGTCTGTGCTTCAGAAGGAATACAGTTGTGATCTTGGATATACTAATTTTCGTCAAAGTAGGAGGTAGGATATTTTTTCTAACTAAAGTGATGATTCATCATAAGTAGCATAAATGACTGCACAAATTTTGTCTGCCAATTATAACTTGTAATATAGTAAAAATATCATATTTCAGACATAATGCGTGTCACTTTCTGAGGAAAAAAAACTCTCCGAAAATCATTTTAATCGAAATAAATAATGTAGCATTTTACATTGCTTTAGAAATGCTGTTATTTTGAACAAAAAATTTCCAAATTTTAAACAATACAAAAGCGTAAAAGCATAAGCATCATGAATGCATTATGTGTTTTGGATTTCTAAAAAAAATATAACATTGTTAAGACTGCTTTCCATAAGGAAAAATAACAACTGACTACATCCTATTCGAATAACAAGAAATCAAGATTTTTTCGAATTAAGCCTTGCGGGAATACGAATTACAGATTGAAAAGGAAATGTTGTTATTGTTATGTTAAATTACATGTTAATGTTAAAATTACAATACTCTAATAAATGTCTTTAAGGTGAAATGCCGGGCAATACAAAATTCACTTCAAATATTATTTTGATCGTGATATGGAAAATTCAGCTGTGACTTTAGTATTTTCTGCATCAGAAATTTCGCTCGGAAATGTGCAGCGTAACAAAGCTTAATCTTAAGCTCTTAAGTTAACAAGCTAATAAAGCTAAAAGCGGCTCAAGGACACGCTCACACATCATAATTTGTGATTTGTGGGTCGTAGGAAAGATTAAAATTGACATGAAAGCATGCATATTATCCTCACGTACAGCATTTACATTTAGCAAAAAGAAACATAATGAGTCGGTTAGTCAGAAAAAAATAGCAACATTTCCCGTTTTATTTCCGTAGCTTAAAATAAATGCAAAAAAAAAAAAAAGAAAAAGAAAAAAAAAACATTTTACTGTAATAATGCAATTATATTTTTTAATGATAGTTAAATTTCACCCAGTGAATATTTAAAGTAATTATATTTTATTCTTATATTTATTCGATTTTTTTTATCATGTTATTGTATTTGTATTAATTATAGCCAATCACATTCATTACATTTGTATTCCAATCGTTTTTAAGGGACGCATTTCATATTGAATTTAAAATTTGTTTACATATATGACATGATGTATTTTGTTTTTGTTTTTGTTTACATGGATTTGTTAATGTTCCTAGTTTTCTTGTTTTACCTTTTAAAATTCATCCTGTTTACTTACAAATTAATTTTTGATTATTTATAATGTGCTGATATTCAAAGAAAGTACTCGTAACAGTAAATTGTCAGATTCTTGTATTTTATCAGTTCTTGACACATGTTATTTCTATTATATGAAGTATCAAATGGAATATTCTATTTGGAAACATTTTAAAATCATAATTTTAAAGATTTAGTTAAATACTTTGTTAGATTTAGGATTTTTTACATCCGTGTTTATTTCAATTTAGGTGTATTAGTGTATTTGACAATTCAATATATGAAATATTTGCACATTTCACCGACGACGAAAATTACAGTAGCTCATTCATTGTTATTCTATATTTAGCATCTGAATCGTTACACAAATATATAAACGTGGGGCAAAATTATTAAATGAAAAATAAAATAAGACAATTTAAGATTCGTTGAATTGATAATTTTCTAAACTTTATTTTTTGCAAGCTTTTGCTAAAACGCTTTTCTTTTCTTTTCTTTCTTTTTTTTTAAATATTTATTTAAGATTTAACTTTTTCTACGTAAAATATTTAGCCGGAAAACAAATAGACGAAAAATCAGCATAAAAGTTATAAATATTTATAGAACATGTTAATTTTTTAATCACGTTTTGAATTTAAAATCTTATTAGTTTTTAACTTTCCTGAACTGAATTTGTTATTTCCGAATTAACATGCATGCACTTATATCCATTAAAAAAATAAAATTGTAAACTAAACCTTATAAAATGTGTTGAAATACTTTAAGTTGTTTCTGTATCTATAAAAATCTTTTCGAACACTAATGGAATAATTACGAATTATTCACTATTAAGTTAAATTTTTAATGTAAAAGAATAAACCATCCAAGTTGTAACAGCGAAGGACTCCATTTTTATCATATTTTAAAAGTTATAAATATTTTTTTTCTGTTTCATCGCATATAATCCTCTCATCATTAAATTTTGGGAAGTGCTTTCACATATACATGGAAGGTTAATTTTCAAAAGGTATGTCTATAAATAAAATGATGTTTTTTGTGTATTAGAGGATATTTAGAAAATTGAAACGTATTTTAAATGAAAAAAATATTCATCATATAAAAAAATTAGCAAACTATTTTTTCTGATTTTCTAAATACTGCCCATAAAAAATTAATTAAATATGATTATATATATATATATATATATATATATATATATATATATATATTCATTCGTACCTTTTTGTCGATGATTTAAGTTGCGTTTTTGGTATTTTACTTAAAACAATTTTTTAATGCAAACATTAAAATAATGAATGTAAAACCTGAAATTAATTTCATAAAATAATCTATTTCATTAAAAAAAAACACAAGCTTTTGGAGACTAATCTTTTTTCAAAAGTAATCCGTATCCCCGAAATAAAGGGCCAAGGATACAGGAAAAGAAATGGAATGAGTCCTCATTTGCAGGGGCATTTTGAGGAGGGAAAGTGCTCCCAATCGTTTTGGAAGGGGCTATGATGTGTTTGCGAATCGAAAAGCCCTCCAATTCCACTGATCGTTGCTCCTGCTATCTATTTTCAGCTCAGGACTATAAGACAGTTGCCACTGAAACAGACACCGAAAAATAAGTGTTCTAGGGATTGTTTACAAAAAAATCTGTGACTAGTTCGGCCATTTGATTTTTCTATTTTAATAAATATAAAGCGTGTTTAAAACTCTATTTCTGTTTATTTTGTATTGGAACATTTGTGTGTTAAATACTAATCAATGCATTTTTCTATGACAATTTTGAGTAATTATCAAATATTTATCTAAAATGTCCGTAGTTTCCTTAATTTCATTTGAATGGATAACCGCAAAAATTTTACAAATTTCTAAAACATACTCTATAATTTTCCGAAGCAATAGCAATAACAATAATTAAATTCAAATTAGTCTGTTGTTTGCCCCAATTATCTGAGATTTAAAAAGAGATAAGTTTTATAGCAATGTTTGAAAATAAAAATAATCCTAATTACAAAATGCCAAATTAAGTGTCCAACAACCTCAGCAACTTTTATGATTTCTAGAGTTTTATATTTATAAAAATTGCTCTATTCAGTTTTAATTTGTTAAAGTCATTAAATTTGTTGTTTTAAAAGACCCATTAATAATATCAATTATAATATTGAAATAAAGTATAAGATAATGCATAAAGTAATGATATATATTTTTTTTCTTCTTCTCATTTCCTGACTGCATAATTATTCTTTTAAATGCAAATTGCAATTTTATTTTTTAAAAATAAAACGAAAAATTCCACTAGCAAATCAAAAGGAAACCTCATTACTTTGATTTCAAGGTGAACATAAATTTATATGATTATAACAAGCAATTGCGTAACTATGCATTACATTACATTAATATTTATTCCATGAAATGAAAAATAAAATCAAAACGTAACATAAATTTCTATGATTATAACAAGCAATTGTATAACCATGCATTACATTACATTAATATTTATTTCATGCAATAAAAAAATCAAATCAAAATTTAAATAGTATCACATTGCCATTTTCTTGCAGATTTTAGTAGAATTTAGCAGAGTTTTAACTTCACAAATTTTTTTAAAAACTTTTTAATAAGGCATAAAAGACTAACAGCGTAATATGTAAGACATAAAAGACTATTTCATCATAAACCAAGCATATATTAAAGATAATAGTTTTATAAATACTTTTATACTTTTTTACAATTCTTTTCCTTCATAATTGTCATTAGCTTTTGCCTTTCAACAGCCAAAATTTCATAAAAGCAATGAAACTTAAGTGTAGAAGTTGTACTCCTTTATTTAAAGCAACGCTAGTTTTTATTTCCTAAATTTTTCACTTACTAACAGTTAGTCATCTGTCTTACTGAATTTTCAGTGAAAAATTAAATAATCAGAAGCTTTAATGCGTTTTAATAAGGGAATTAATCACTTTTGATGATTTAACTGGTTTTTCAGTCGAAATTTACGATGGAAAAAATGAGAGTAATTGAGATAAAATTCTATTATTGTGCGATTTTTTTATAGTACAGTTCTATTATTTCGATTTTTTATTAATTGTTTTCTATTATTTTTTCTTGAACATTAATTCGAATTAATTGTAAGGGATTTAGAATATTTGACTAAATTTAAAACCAATTTTTAATTATTTTATCCTATTTATTCCGAGATTCAACAATTTCACCTATTTAAGCATGTAATGTATTTTAATGTAATTTCGCAATATTTTAAATGTAATTTATTTTTATAAGCATATTTATCTGCATATAAAAATAACAGCTTATAAAAGTTGGTGAAAATGCATTGAATTAGAATATCAAGACTAATTCTACGGTTTTTACTTTTTTTTTTGTCTGGTCCCTTTTCTGTTACACCAGCTGATTCTTATAGGAAAAGCAAGCGAGCGAAATGTGGGATTTGGTAGATATATTGATTTCCAAGCAGAAACCCAGTGCCCCCGAAATAAGTGTGTGTCTAAGGAGTAGGAGGGGGGGGGGGTAGGATTACGACCACAATAGACTATTTCACAACTCCCCCGTCCTCCTATGCAGAAGTAGGAGCCCCTATCATGCAACGCCTCAATTGCCATCCTGTAGGGTTCTAAGATCTTGAAACCCAGATTACATCGGAAATTATTTTTGCACCTGCTCTCTTTTCTTTTAAACATTTGTCTCACTATGGGAATGGGAACTGTCTCGCGTTTTCTAAACTGGTCAACTTGTTCAAATTTGAAACAACTGAACGCACTTATCTTTTAAAATGAATGAAGAAATTTTTTTTAATAATCATAAGCTATATTTAATGACCGATAAATAGTTTTCTTTAATTCAAGGAACTGCATCTTTATGTTATCAACAACAGAAACATTTATGATAAATAGCAGAAGTAAATCTCACAAGTTTTCTTGAAAAGAATAATGCAATAAGATATCGTAGATTAATTGTTACCTAGAGCAAGAAAGGTACAAGAAAATCTCAAAATAATGTAAAAATGATATTAGTGTAATTATTTATTATAGGTAGCGTTTTTTAAATAATCTAAACAACAATCATATATTAACCCTCTGACTGTGCAATTTTTTAAAATCACTATTTAGATGCAGTGTTTGCAAATAAGTTCAAATATTTTTGAAACAAAGTGAACTGATACTATATGTTACACGATAATAATATGATATAATAAAAATCTGTAATCGTAAAAATAAACACTCTAAACTGCGAAAAACGCGGTGCTGGAGTGTTAAAATTATAAAAATAAATTTTGTAATGGTTTATTTCTATGACATCAGTTTTTGCTGTTATATTCTAGATTGTAGCAGTAGTACAAGTGTAGGAAAAATGTTTTAAAAATATAATATGTGTGATTTGATTTATTAAAGTAAAACTTTATGCAAATAGTAAATAACTCATTAAAAGCATAAAAACTATTTTCTCTATTTTCTTAAAATGCAGTTAAACACATTAAATGACATTCTTCTTCTGGCATTGTAAAAAAAAAAGAATCCGATTGGTTAGAAATATTGCATTGTTCAAAACTATGATGTAATACCAAAAACAAGCATAAACCTCCATAATGAGGAGAAAAGCACTTTCGAGAGAATACTTTTTTTTTTTTTTTCCTTCTCTTTCAATTTTGATTACTGGAAATAATTTTTTTGAGATTTCTTTTCGTTTAGTACACCTCTTATGTAATAACACTTATTTTCTTTTCACCTGCAATACAATATGAAATAAGAATCTAATTTATTAAGCATTAGGACCACGCACTTTTTCCCCTCACCTTAATCTATCCAATTGTATTATTCTTTATTCTATTTAAATACGCACAACGGGAAAGTTACTGTATCCTTTTAATAGTATAATTTTTATATTCAATCGAATATATTACTATTCAGGAAATTCAATTTCATAAACACTAAATGCGTGAGAAAACTTCGCTTCGAATATTCTCATATTAATGAAACAATTAATATACTAATTATATTGAACTCCAGCTTTCGAAAAAGGGTCACTAGTCTAGTAGGTACAGGCTGGATACTCGCAAACAATTACAATAAACCCGGTCAAATATAAGCGTATAATTTTACATTTATGACCACCTTTTCGTATAAGAAAACAAAAGCCCAGTCCATCATTCCGAAAAACCCCATCATGGTCTTTTGTAACATAGAATAAAAAATACACATTCTGTTCAGAGTTTCTCTTCAAACGAATAACGAATGCTTTTTGTTATTTGCAAAGACAAGTTTATGTTTGACTGTTTTCCATATTCTTTGTTGTATTATATTTCCACATCAACAATCTGCTATATCTACGCGTTACAATGCTCTTTAAAAGGATATATGCAAGCAAGGAAATAAGTCGATTACATTTAGAAACTTTTTTATGGCCCTTAAAAATTTCTTTCTTATTGGGTATACGATATAATACATGACGTGCTTTAAAACTGTTAGCAATTTTGTTGCTTGATTTTTCTTTTATTTAGAAAGTCATAAATATTTTAAGACTTATCGAAACATTTAAATTAATCAGTATAAGAAAATTATAACAAAGGCTTAAAAATAAATTTATTTGCTATTAGTCGCAACATTTTTGTTAATGTAAATTCTCGAAATATGCATTTTTTTTTAAATATAATGATGCATCCATTTTCATGGATAAAATCTAATTCCACACTGATTTTAAAATCAAAATATAAAAAAGGAAAAAAAAAAAAAAGAAAGAAAGGAAGGAAGAAAAATTATTGAAGTATAATAATCTAGAAATTATTAAGCGATTTTTTCTCTTAAATCTTAAGATTCGTTCAAGATTTCATGAGGCTGAATTTGTTCAATATATCTGAGAACTAAACTTATTCAGTTTAAATAAAAGATCAGCGAAACGTTCAAGCTCATTTGTTATTCTTCTTTCAAATTACGATGATACAATATTTGAAATTTCCGATTTAATAAAGCTCGTGCATGAAATTTGGAGCGAAAACGATTCTCTCTCACGAATATGCAAATTTTATTTATTTTATTCGGTGTCATCTGCAAATGCTTTAATTTCGTTGGACAAAGTTCAGCGGAGAAAGCGAGGGAACTCACCGGCAGACTTTATTAGAATATTTGTCTCATACTTTGAATTAAAGCACGGTTTGCCTGTGCAAAATATTTAAATTTGGAGGAATGATTATGAAAGATCTTAAACCCTTTCATTCCAAATTTTTAGACAGAATATTCGTGAAATTTTTATTAATAGTTTTCATCTTTTGTGTTACTTCATTTACGTCGTATTACTTTATTTTTACGCATGAATAAAATCGATGCTACACAAACATTTTGAGAAATTCAGGAATTTTCAAAATATTCTTTCTAGTTTTACTCATATCTGTCTTTCAAGCTAAAAATGCTTTTATTAGTTTTAAAAATAATTACTATCTTTCATAACTCTGGAATAAAATTTAAAAGAAAAAAACAGAGGATTGAACAATAATGAAAAAATTTAGATTATTTCTCAAGATAAAACTTATTTAACATTTATACAAATATTCTGAGTATTTTCTGAGTTGATTTGATATTGAAATTTCTTTATTTTCTTCTTAACTATTTTATTTCTTCATCTCAAAGCAACTTTTATTTGATTGTTTTATCATTCTAACCGTTGATAATAGATCCATTCATAATAATTCCCGTAAATAATACAAAAAAAAAAGGAAGGTGACTTGAAGATTTGATTTTTAAAAAAACGAATAGAAGTTTTTGATATATATTGCACACTTACAAAGTTGTTCTCCCACCTGAAAGTCAAACAAATCATGCTTGAATGACCTTATAAAGCCATCGATCACGATACGAAAGAACATTGCAAGCCTGATTTGCATACAAAAGATAACAAAATTCCTACTTACCTAATTCATACAGTGATTATTGGCATCGAAGGAATTTTTGCCCAATTCTTTCTTCGAATAAATGACGCCGAAATTCGAACTAACTTAATGTATAATAATTCAAAAATCACTTACTTGTTTTTTCTTGGTGCAATTATGACTTCCATCTTACCTGACATTGGATTAATTTTACTTGTCTTCTGTTAAACCGCAATTCTCATTCAACCCAAACGCTTATCAGCAGGCAAAATGTATCATATCACTCATTTAATAATGTAGGCAGAAGATAAGCTCTACGTGGGATCGCATATGCACCTTGCTGAGCTAACTTTGTATTCGTTACATGATTCTTTATTTTTTTATTTTTTCATTAAAGCATTCGTCGCATTACTCAAAAAGGAAAAATTGACTTAAATAGTGTTTTCTTTTCTCTGAAAACGATTCAAAATAAATTTTGAATCGAGAATAAATAATTCAAATGTGTCCGCCTTATAAAACATAAAAACATTAATTGTCTATAATTACAGTCTCGTTAAAAAAACGCCAAAAAATATTTATTTTCAGTAGTCAAAGCCAGCGAAAGCATTTATGACTTAACATAGGAACTTTGAGATAGTGAAATTACTTGTAAATAAGTTTAAAAAAATAGTGAGTAGATATATTTTCTAGACATAATGTCTTAAAAGCTAATTGCAAATCATGTCAAGATACACAAATGCGTTAGAGCACCTTCTTTCCTTTTTATTTCAATCTATTTCTAAGAGAGAGACTTTCCCGCAGCGTTTTTTGGCTGTTATCGATACATTTTGTTTCTTTTTATTTACTCTTTCTATCTGTTTTACGAGAAGAGAAACATTTAGGGTTGAGTCACGTTCTTCAATGGCAGAACCAGGTGATATATTTTCCCCGGATAACATGAAATAGAAGGTACGGTATATTTTGCTGCTATCTAGCTGAAGATGGCACAAAAATTCGTAAAGCGTTTTATTTCTAACGAAAAATAAATATTGTATCTTAAATAACTATAGTAACCAGTAAAATACACTGGAAAGGGCAGTGCTTATAGCTTTTCAATTTTATTATTATTATTATTATGCTTGCATGGATTATACATGAAAATAACGCACAATAAAAACAAAATATATGTATTTCCACGTATATCATAAGTTAGATGAAGATTTTTATATACTTGTTAAATTACGACAAGTTACGTATATAAAACAAATTTTTTTATAAATGAAAAAAGTATCTTTGTCTACAAAATAAGTAATACTATGAACTAACATACACTAAATAAAAATCTCTTTCAGCTAGGTCATTCATTCTCTTTTGTTATCATACATAAAAAAATTACTGATTTCATACAGAAATAGGTGTGGATAAAAAAATAAAGCAGCATGAAGATAAGTTTAAATTAATCATTAAAATTGTACGAAACTGAATCTTATCGACAAATTCAAGCAGCTTAGATATCCTTTGTAAACAAAGAAAATTTAATGTGTTTCTTAAAACCAATATGATGAAGGTTTATTTTCAAGCTAATGTAATGCATTTAAATAAGCTTAAACTAACAATAATTATTGTGCACCATTGTTCAACAAAGTTATAAAATGCAATTTTCATTCTAATTTTACTTTTAAAATTACACTTAATGTAAAACATCTTTACTTGTTATTTAATGTTTTTATATCTTACAAAAATCTGTTTAAAAAGCTATCTTATCTGTCTAAAAAGCTATCTTATCTGTCTAAAAAGCTTTACATTCTTACAAAAAAAGCTGTTAACTAACTGAGCAACTGTAAAATAATTTGTTAGCGCAAATTAAAGACTTTGCGCTAACAAATAATTTGCTACACAAAAGAATTAGTACACACAAACAACAAAGATTGATGTTTTAAAAAAGAATTAATGACAGCTACATTCCTTACATAATTAGATAAAATACATTCAAATACCTTTTCTTAATAACATAAAAATTAAATATTTACAACGTTACTCAGTTATTTATAATAGAATTCAATTCAATTCCCTTAGAGAACCATTTTTTACATGATAAGAATATTTTTAAGTTAATGCTAACTGCTAATCCAATCATACGTAAGAAAACATATATATACATTATTAAATTATCATTATTTATTTCTGACTTAAATATAGTAAATGAAATTCAAAAATATGAGAATTTACTGCTTAGATTCACATATGCATAACAGAAACCAAAATTTTTTTAAAAAAATAACACAATTTATCATTTTGTTGTTTGTTAACACATGATTAACAATAAATGTAGGTGAAAAATGGTACATGCATTACGAAATACATTTGTTTACGAGCTATTCATTGTCGAAAATTGCACTTGCAATTTGTTGTGAAAGCTTTTCAAAGTACTTCCACAACAGAAGGTGAAGAAAGAAAATAAAAAAGTAAACAGAGCAATCTAAGAACGGAGGGGGAAATGCCTCCTATGGATGCTTCAACTCCCCTAACAGCAAGAGAGGGCCACAATGCAAAACCCTTGAAGGAACTTCCATTGGCTAATTGGAAAGTCCAGGGGAGTGGATAGGGTCTGTTCAGGATTTGATGGCCAGTAAACAGCGGTTTTGTGACTTCTCCCTACTGTGAGGTATTTGAAAAGTGATGTATGATGTACGGCTTTGAAAGTGGTCGTAAAATAATTTTATGACTACTTTTAGACTCCATAAAACAAGTAAGGAGCTATGAAAAACTGATTTCGGATCTCTTTTACTTCATTTAAAAAACGCAACTACTGCAAAGTGGTTTCTAGTTGAGAGTTAGATGTTTTGCTTAAGCACACACGTGTGTGTCAAGTTCTCACTTTATTTATTTTTTCCTTTACCCTTATTTTTAAGTAACAGTAAATACAATTTTATTTTTTTTCAAATTCTGTAAAAAACAGTAAATTATCAGGTGTTTATATTTTGTGATAAACAATCCATTTAATAATTTGTATGTATAATTTGCGGTCATTTCGAATTATGAACTTAAAAGCGTTGTGAAATTTTACCGGCTTATACAATTTAATTCGGCACCAAGACTGCCTATACTTAAATAGCAAATATTATTTATTATCAGCATTTTGAACTTTATTTTGGAATGGATGTGGGAATTCAGAGATTGTTTTTGGTACTGTCATACTGATTGAAGAAGTGAAAAAGGAGAGTAACGAAAGTGGTAACTTACACCAACCTGCTATGGCCATCCAGGGGTAGAAAGCATTGGCAGGTGCTTGAGCCATAGGAGGTGTGCTTTGACAGCAGGTCGACCACGCATCCGTGACTCGCGGGGCCGCAGAATTGTCGGTCGGGAAAGGCCGCATGGAGTCTCCGCTCATACTCGTCGGTCGGAGGCCTGTGACTGAGCTCGAGGGCCAAGAAGTCATTTCCTTGACCGCCTGGTTGAAGCCATTCTGATCTTTGGCCAAACATTCTGGCTTGAAAATCGTTGAGCCACCTTCGCTCACCGAGTTCGAGTAGAGTTTGCATGCCGCGGCGGCGGCTGCAGTGGCTGCCGTGGACGCCACCGACGAATTGCCGTTATTGGTGGCGTCCACTGCCGCGTACGACGCCGCTGAATTCTCATGTGCCGGGTTAGACCGAGCCGAGCTGGGTTGCGGTGGGTAAGGTGGTACGAGGAGTCCCTGTGGGAAACGATACGACTGTTCAGCGGCCGACTGTCCGTTGTAGAAGCCGCTCTGCTCAAAGTATGAGTTCATCATGCAAGGAGATGATGATGTGCACAGTGCTCCTCACTCTTCAACATCAGACTTGGAATTTGGGTATGTTTTTTACTCTACGAGAACGGTGTGTTGGATTCATTTTGGGGGCCTTCGGCTGCCATGGATACACATTCGCAAAGGGTGGTTCTGGGGAGGCTGTCGTCAGCCAATCAGCGGCTCCGAAGCACTGCTCGCTGTATTCTGCCGCCGAAAAGGCACGCGGTGTTCCTTTCCAACAACAGGAGATAAGATTCCGTGGCCTCCTCATCAGCACACACCTCTGCATCCATTCCTCTTCCTCTTCCCGGCACCACGGGAAGCACACACGCACTCCCTTCATTATTCTCTTTACATTGCCAAACTAAATCTACAAAGAAATAGTAAGTCTCAATAAATATGTTTCCACGAATTTATTAATCAAACAAAATTTTGTGAGAAGTAACTGAAACATTTTATAGAAACAAAGAAACTGAAATATTTTACTCAGAATATACATAAATGTAATTACAAATTGAGACGCTTGACTTCTCTTAAATCTTAACGCAAAGTAAATTTTTTTAACAAAATTCATCAGCGAGTTATATCAGAAATTTCCATTTTATAAATTAATTATATGAAATTAAAATAAACATATTTTTAGTTAAATAAAACTATAAAAAATCATTATCAAGCAATTGTACTTATTGTCACTAGTTATCTTATAATACACTATAAATGAAATTTTTAATTAAGTTATAAAGATATAACTGCAATAAGTAAAGGCACATTAAGAGATTCAAATGAAGATAAAATATACTTCTATCAAGTATATCAATTAGAAATACAGATTTTTTTCAAAAATTCTACTTCACTCTTTTTTTTTTATTTGTAAAATCATAATTTGAACTTGAATGCATAACATATTTACGGTTTAGTTGAATGAATAGCATATAAAATCAAAAAAAAAAAATTGTTTTAGTGAAAAATATTTGTTTTGACTTAAAGAAATAAAGTTTGAAGAAAGCTTGTCTCGTATATTATTATTTGTAAGCGTCGGAAAATATCCACACTTATTTCTGCAAATTATAAAAATATGTAGAAATAAAAGTAAGCAGTACGTTTAGTTATAAAGAAAATTTTTCTCTGAATTAAAAATAAAAAAATTCTATGCATCAGAAAATCAAAAGTATGTTTTTTCGGATCTTTTTAAACAAAAATAAATACTTTCTGAGCTTTGAGATGCCTGTAAAACTTTTCCGACAAGTAATTTAAATGTATTAAAAACGTACCCACAACCAACGAAAAAAGAATAAAATAATTCTAAATGAAAATCGCATTCTCTCTATTCAAAAATATTTCTTCATTTTAAAACTAATTATATGCTACGATTTATGGTTAACAACAGACATATCTTCATTGTTACAGACTTCCGTTATAATAGTATAATTAAACAGTATAGAAATTATTATAAAATGAACAACAAGGCTTTGGTTGAAATAAAAAAGAATGGACTCAAATAAATATATCGAAAAAGAATTAATAACATAATTTAAAATAAGCAAAAATCTAATTTTTTTTTAAAATCAGAGATTGATTTCTGGGAAATGAAAGTTATTTCAATATGAAAATGAAATTTGTTAGTAGCAAACTTATATTCCAAATGAAAAGGAAGGAGAATTTTAGAGCTTTCAATTTGAATCCTTTTTACGAGTTTTGTTAACAAACCCTTTAATTAATTAATAACTATGACAGTAATTAACTACTAGTTAAAGCATTGAATATCTGATTTTAACCGATCAAGAGTACTACAAATACTTTCGATCATTTACGTTACTATTATGATTTTAAAAGTTAATAACCTTTTATTTAAAGCACTTCACATATATTTTGTAATGCACGTACATATTTAACGATTACTTCAACTCACAATATCAATAATGCTGTGCATTTCACTCAGCTTTATGCAAAATTTAACAAGTATTTAAAAAATGATATATTTTTGCAAATTTTAAACATATCATATAAAACAAAATTTACCCAAATTGATGCATATTCGGAGCGTTGAATCTAAAAGAGGATATTTCGAATTCATCATGTTTTTGAAATAATCCTTAAATTCTTTTTGTCTCTTTTTGAAAAAAATAATTCAGTTGTGCCAGGGTGTTATTTTTACTACTAAGTCAAATAATCAGAGGAAGTAACTTATTTTTCTAAAATCTATATTTCTAAGCTGTTCAACTTTTAATGAAAAATCAACTATCTGCTGTATTAATTATAAATGCAGAAAATTTTATTACCACCAAAGAATTCTCATGCAGAAGTGCTTTAAAATTCTTTTAGTCTCTTTTTGAAAGAAGTAATTCAGCTCTTCCGGAATATTTTCTCTTTAGTACTAAGTTAAATAACCAGAGGAAGTAAGTCCTTTTTTTTTAAATCTACTTTTTCTAAACTATTCTATTTTTAATGATAAAAATCGACAAATAGCTGAATTAATTGCAAATGCAGAAAATATTATCACCCAAGAATTCGCATGCAGAATTGCATTAAAATTCTTTTAGTTTGTTTGTTTTTTAAATTCATTTGATCCACAATGTTCTCTTTATATTACTAACCGAAATAATCAATGGAAGTAAGTCATTTTTAAAAAATCTACTTTTCCTAAGCTGTTCAACTTTTAATAAAAATCAACAAACTGCTATATTAATTGTAAATGCAGAATTGCTTTAAATTTTTAAATTTCATCCTGAAAATGTTTTAAATTTTTCAAACGATATTCAACGTTAATAGCAAGTAAAACATTCTTAAGAAACTCTTGAATTTTTCCAAGTTTATATGTTGTGATCAAGCAACGAAAATTGCAAACAAAAATTGAAACTTTCGAAAATATATATCTAATAGCACCAAAGTTAATTGTTTTGTTCGGGATTATATAAGTTCTAAATGTAAATAGAATTTCAAAACAAAATAAATTTTATCTAAAATCAGAACATATAATTTTCCTTAAAATATGTATAGCGAAGTCGTAAATTTTAATAGAAAAGATATTTTCGCACCAAAATAATAAAATGTATAGTATGAGTAAAAAAAATTAGCGTAATATAATGCAGATAATCAGTTGTAATATAAGCAAAGCAAAATTTGATATAACGTTCGAAATTTCTACAAATTGGAAACTTAACCAACATTAAGGATGAAAAAAGGTAAAAAAGAATCGACGTAATATGAGATGGCGCCATCAGATTTAAAACAATTGACTCTCCCCAGAATCGCCTTCGCCTCCTGCCTGACCGAAGCACATCTCATAACGTATACATCCGCCAAGTTTGCTGCTAGTAAATGTAGTTCGCTGTTAAAATCAGTCTTTAAAGAGGAGGAAGGAGACAGTGAATTTCTCTTATGCTTCTAGGATACTCCAAACAAGTTAAATAAACAGAACACCCACTTTCAAAACCGTTATTCTGCAAAAGAGTGATCTCAAGTGAGATGGAGCAGCGAGAGTAAGACACGTTAGGGGAACAGACACAAATTTACGACTTTCGACAATGATTCAATTCCCGTTGCACATGAAATGGGATCACGAAGTGAATGTTGCGTTCAAGAAAAATATATTGTCATGATAATGATACATTTCAAATCTTATCGCTCTTTTTCTTTAATGCATTCTCATTCAAAGTTATTATTGAACTAATGAACATTTCTGAAAGGTTAGTGAAAAAAAATTTTGATTACAGGAGCGCTAAACTATTTCAAAAGAAAGTAAGACAAATTTTTAAACAAATTCCTTAAGAAGTTAAGAAAGCTTCAGCAATATTTTATTATACAACTGATGCTTAAACAACGTAAATAGAAAGTTATGAGCTGTCAAAAGTTGTATGGAAAAAAATTGTTTGAGAATTAAAAGAAAGAGAATATTGATCTAAATTTTTTTTTAAACTTTTCCAAGACAAATATTTAAGAATTCTGCCGTTTTACAAAAATATTTTAAGAGATAAAATTTCAAAAAGATTTGCAAAAGAGTCATTTTTCAACACTATCAAGTCATGCGAGTAGAAGTAAATTCTTAATTTCAGGAACAAATTATTATTGAAATATAACTGTTTAATTTCTTTAATGTTAAATTTCCCTAATTAAGATTAAAAATGCTTAACTATTCCTGATCAACATTGATTTCAGCTATCAGATTGACAATTTATAGAAATTTAAAGATTTTTGCTTAAAGAAAAATATCACTTCTTGCAAATATGTTTATGATTCAAAAATTTGTCTTTCATAGGATTGATTTTATTGCAAATGTTTAAGCAGGTTTTTTTTTAATGCCATTGTCATAAATATTCTATAAAATAAATTTGTCAGAAAAATTCTTTTGGAGATATTCGAGAACCATTGAGCAATTCTTTATATTCTAAATTTTTTATTAATTACGCGTAAAATTTCTTAGCATAAAAGTATGAAATTATTTTGTTTGCATAAAAATGTATTCTTTGAAATGTTCGGCGAATTTTCGAAGCATCTTGAATGCATGCATTTTAAATGCATTTAATTTTAAGAGCGATTTAAAAAAATTCTGTCTTGTAGAGAACCAGATGTGACGACTTGAGACAAATATTCCAGATGATTGTTTTATTAATAATAAATCTGTTAGAAAACAAAGAGTAATTCATTTAAAATCCATAATAAAAATAAAATAATTGAACAAATCTGAAAAATTAAAAACCTGCTTCATAAGACTACAATCTCAAAAGAGTAATTTGCTCTTATTAATTGTTACTTAAAAAGAATAACAAAAAAAAAATGATTGAACAAATCGATAATAAAACTATCCGCTCTTCACGAATAAATGATTACAGAAATAAAAGAATTTATATGAATTAAGTAACATACAGAAGCGCTATACTGAATTTTTTTGATCGACGTTTGGTAATGTCTTTTGCATAAGAATGATGTTTCATTAAAATTACCCATTATTAATAAATTTTTATTATTTTACATGATCCACAAAAATGTTTAATTATAAAAAGGGGAAAAATAATTAACTGTAGCAATGCAATTATAAATCATTCAAGCTAGAAGTCAACATTAAAACGCACATATTTTCTTTCATAAGAAACTCCTCTAAGTTTTAATGAAAAAATACAATCTTTTATTAGAAATTAATCTTAATTTTAATTAAATTATATTAATAAAAAGTTTCATTAAAAACGCGTTTTAAATATTTTTTGTAACTTAAGACAAATTGGCTTATCTGTTATAATTGAATTGTTTAAATTTATGAACTTTAATTCTTTGATCTGTAAAACGCACGAAATGTACTCTTCTCTTTTTAAAATTTTTAAAGATTAAATGATAAATCCAATATCACAAGAAATTCCAATAAATTTTAATGAAAAAATGTAATAAAATGAACATTAATTTTAATTAAATTATATTAATAAAATCTTTAATTAGAAACGCACGCTATATATTTGTGTAGCTTAAGCCAGATCGGCTTATCTGTTGTAATTGAATTGTTTAAAGTTATGAACATTAATTCTTTGATCTGTAAAACGCACGAAATGTACTCTTCTCTTTTTTAAAATTTTTAAAGATTAAATTATAAATCCCATATACTTTTCTACGATAGATGAAAATTCCTTGGTTTATGAAGAGCTAGAAATGTACTCGATTACATAAAAAGATCCACTTTATACGTTTCTCAATAGAGAGACAACCCCTATCAGTGCTTACCCCTCTTTTTTTGAATGAACCCTGAACAATAAAGGCCGATCCGTGCGTCAACCATTTTTACGGTATGCAGCCCCGAAACCGCCGTTATATCAATTTGAGAACCCTTTCGATGCTGTCAGCAAAACTGCCCCGTGTCACCGAGTCACTCAGGAGCTTCATATCAATAAGCATTAAGCCTTCCTAATGCGCTATTTCTTCAATTAAAGGCAGCTTAAAACTGCGGGATACAGATTGTAAAAAGGAAGCATTTGTGGTCCTACATATAAAGTGTAATGAGCAAGTCAGTGGGTTTCTGAAACGCTGCCTTTTAAATGTGGCGTTACTCGCTTAGACTGTGTTTATTTTTACCTGTTTCACGGAGTGCATTTTATGGAAGTATAATGCCCGTTGTAAATCTAGAAGAAGATGACACGGAGCTTTTTGCTGCCGTTAGGAATGTATTTTTTCCCGTCTTCTCCCTCCTCTAGCTTTCTCCGGAGGTTTAGAACTAATGCATATAATTTTTTGTTTTTCATTTGCGCTTTATTTTCTCCAGGCACGAGAATACAGCTTCCACTGTTTACATAGAAGGAATTTGAGATGATGATGGAATACAAATTAACCGTTAAGATAAGTACTCAGATATATTTTAAGCTATCACTGCAGATGAAACATTTATCTGAAAATTGTTAATGCATTTATCTTCCAAAAGTCTTCCTAAATATTAAAACTGCATTCTCCTTCACATAACACGCATAATAATTCATGTTAACGAACTGAATAATCTTAATTCGTTCGCCATGTTTTCTACTTGATTTAGCTTTCGACTGATAAACTGATTTATCATTTGGAAGCTAAGCACCAGTTAACCAACATTTTGATATTTTCTTCCTTAGAGGATATAACAAATACATTGATTCTACGGTCTGTATTCAAAAGTCAATGAGACTGCGCGATTTATTTATTTATTTATTTTGTTCCAAAGATTGTTGACATTTTTGGGGGGGCGAATCAGGTGACATATTGTAGAAATATAGCATTTCAGTGTTTATAAACACAACTGATGCCTCCATTTTTACAGGCATGATGACAAAAATGGATTAGATATACAAATATGGAATAACTTGGTTTATTTTAGTGGAAACCTGATGAAACCATCCCTTTTGAGCAACCATTACCTTAACGTTGTCTGTGCGGCAGTATCTGACACTTTTTTCTGAGAGAGAGAGAATAAATATTTGACTATCGTCTCTCAATTAATTTCACATTTAACTATTGATTCGCTGTTTGTGATATTTATGTGTGGATAATAGAGAACATATTAAGGCGGAATTGGACTAATGCCTGGTTTTACATGATCAGGTGCAGGTTGATACCGATATTCTATTGTACTTGTTACAGCCGGTAACTGATTCTTTTTCCTTTTGGAATGAAACCGGATACTTCATAGGTATTGGTCCTAGTACTTATGCCGAGATTAGTAACTGATATTGATACCAATATAATTCTAACTTGAGATTTCGCTTTTTCAGAGTAGATATTGATGACTATGTGCTGGAGGCTTCTTTTTTGAGGGTGAGAGGAGGAAAGAAAAGGATTTGCTGATATACTTAGTATAACAGAAGGTGGAGATTCTGCAGCGGTATAAGTCCCGTTATTTGGGAGAAAAGACAGTAATGGCTGGGAATAAAATATATACAGCAATAATAATAATAATAATCACGCATGTTCATAGCCCGGCTGAGGGGGGGGGGTCAATCAGTATCAATTTAATTCAAGAACTGATACCGAAAAATTACTTATCAGTCACTCTGAAACAATTTCTTGAACTCTAACATAAACACTGGAAAACAATCGAGGAAAAAACAGTTTCAAGAAGAATCAACCGATTATACTTATAGTTTAAACCGGGTTGAAGATGAATCTGACACATTAAGAATCCCTGAAACAAAACCCCCCGACTCCGATAAAATATTTTGCGCACCTTTTTGAAGATACCAGAGCAGAAAAGTGGACACATGTTTAATATGAGAAGAATGCGTTGGTTACATTAATGAAAATTGAGCAATTTTTGTAAAAAAAGTTAAGCAGCATTCTATATAAAAAGTCAGATACAAAGGTCTATTAAAGTCTGATTTTTTTTTTGCATCATAAATGTTCCTTCAAATAAAAATATTGTATCACATTAGTTTTAATAATGCATTAATATAAAATTTTTTACATATTTTTCAATTTTTCTCCCCAATTCTATTGACACTTTTCAAGTATTCTATACATAGTATTCATTTAGATAGATATATGTTTCGTTCTAAAATAAAGGGTTTTTTTAATATATATATATATTTATATATATTATTTTTCCAACATCACAATGAAAATAGTTCGTGCACGTTTAATTAACAAATCACCAAGAAACTTCACACCAATTTTTTTAAATCTACAATTCTAATCAAAAACTTTTTGTCGAAAGCAAATGGCAATCCAAATTTGTCTCATTTCCTTTATTATGTACCATGCTTATTAAAAAAGAATTAATACCCTTATCTTGAATAAAAGAATTCTTTTTCCTTGCAATTAAAGTTATTTGATAGAGAAAGATGCAAGAGAAGTGAAAGAATTTTAATTTTTTATTACACATGGGTTTCTTTTCCCTAGACTAAGTCAATTTTTAGAAGTTTTTATTTATTTCGTTTGCTTCTCGCTTGCAAAATGGAATTTTGTAATTGATTACTCACTCACAATAGAATATTTAAATAACTTTATAGACTTTTGATTATCAGTTAATTTTTAATTAAATCTAATATCACAGAGTTGCAGCAATCTAGAAATTAATTTGAGAAATACTAATTTTCAGATTCCACAATATCTACTTTCATAAATTATGAAATATAGACTAAAAATAATAAAAATAAAAGGCCGTTTTGTTATTTAAATAAGTAGAATTTAAAAAAATTAAGACAGGATGTAATCATTAGGAAAGAATTCTTATATATTTATTATAATAAAGTTTCTATGTAAAGTTCCCTAAGTAGATTGCAATTTAAATAATATTTATAATAAATATTGGGGAATATTTATAATAAATATTCCCCACTGAGTTTGAGTCTTCAAAGAGTATTAATTGTATACACTACGTTTGAATTTGGATAATTATTTGGAAAATCCCAAAATTATTAAAGCAGATAATTTCTTCATTAAAATATTTGATATGTTTCTTTTGAATATAGATGCAAATTTGAAGAAAACCAATCGTTTTGGTATATAGGTTTACATACGGCGTTATAGCCCCAAATTAGCTATTGAACAATTTGACGATAAGACTAAGGTTTTACGCCTTTTCTTAAGACGTGATGAAAAGTGAGAAATAATGACTGACAATTAGAAAATAATAAAACGCTCTTATCAGGGTATTAAAAAGGAAGAATAAAGTTTTATAAAAGATTTAGAGGTTTAAAAAAATTGTAAATTGTGTAGGACATTTAAAAAGAAACTAAAAAAAACGTGAATACTATAAAGCCACGGTGAATAATATTAGGAGTAAAAAATCACAAGTAATCATTTGATAAAAATTAAAATACATTTTAAATGTGAATACATTTCATTTACGCAGGTATTTCTGTCTACATCTCAAGATAATTGCAATTTTAGTTTTGAATAATTAATAAAAAAGTATATTTCCTCGCTAATGCACTGATAATAGTTTCTTAAAATTTATTTTTCATCATGGAGATGATTTTTCATTTTTCATCAATCATGAAGTAACAGTCTTGAATCAACTTTTTATCGATTATTTCTGAAAACTTTTTACGTTAATACTAACAAAATCAATTTAAAATGTAAAAATTAAAAGAAAGTACATGCATGAAAAATGCCTTCATTGTTTAGATATACCAGAAAATGTATTTTGACATATAAACTAAATAATCAATGAAGTCTTTTTCAAATTAAATTAATTTAACAATTAATCAATTTCATTTTTACTAATTAAGTAGTTAATTAGTATCGTAATTACCAACAATTAATAATTATAAATAATTATTTTCTCACTTCTTGTATAAACAATAAAAAAATCTTTAATAATTAATAGAATTTAAACTTATCTGGAAAAAGAATGCTATTTGAAAGATAAATTTAATAATTCACAAATATTAGTAATAACTCCATACTTTCTTAATTATTGGAATTTTTTTAAATAAGCTATATTAAATTTAATAAATCTGAATTTTAGTATTTTTAACCACATTAAAATTTCAAGAGAAAGCAGCAAAACAAGGATTTCTTTTGAGCCTATAAAAATACGCAAAAATTTTAACAGATTTAAGAGACTTGACATTTTATTAAAATGAATTGATAAACATTCTTTATCTTTGCTGATCTGACTTGACAGGACTAAATTAAAAATCTAATTTTTAAATTTTTATGTATTCGGTATGAAGAAAGAATTATGCCTACTTACTACTACTGCTAATATTTTCGTTATGATAATACGAAAACGTATAAAACTTGTTTTAACTACTGTATATGAAATTTGGTTATTTATTTTGAAGATTTGTTCGGAATGAATATAAAGATCAGTGTCTAACTATTTTACTAAGGGTTTGATTCGAATCTCTGTTTTATTCAACTGATTTAACAATACCTATATACAGATCCTTGGATTGGTAAAGAGCAACAAATCTATAAATTTGCAAAGAAAATTAGCTAGTGGAAGCATTATCTATGGAACAGATAATGATATTTATGAAATAGATAATGCTTCTTGGCCATGATTTTGGCAATAGCAGGCAATTTGAAGGGAAAATGAATCCGGGAGAAAAGTTTTTTCTCGCACTCTCCGTCATGTCTGACTTTTAAAAACTGAAATAAATGCATTATTATTTTGTCTTCGCAGTCCATCCCTTCATGATTCTATCACTTGAAACGGGAAATCGTGACTAATGTTGTTCCCCATGCGTCTTTACCTCCTTTTTCCCGTTCTTATTGACCAATAAGTATTTTTCTGCGCAGAAAGTAACAGTTTTGTCAACTATCTATATCTTATACAACAAGCATTAAATGAAAGTATACAACATCGTTCCGAGGTGATCCTGGCAAAACTGACAAAATTTGCTCCATCTTCCCTATGTGCTATTTTTTAAATTTATTTTCCACCCCCTATATGTTCTTCCTCTAAAACTATCTTCCTTTAATTTTTTCCATACATAATAAGTTGTAGATTTGTGCGCAGATTTAATAAAAATTATGCATCGTTGGGAAGAAAATACTTTTATTAACTAAATTAACGAAAAAATCCTGCAAACAATAAACTGAATGTATCAATGCAATAATACATTTATTCTGCTAATCTATTTTTGAATTAATAATTCTACATATTTTCAAAAGAAAATTTCGTGATTTTTAACCAGTCAGCGAAGTCTTATCCTCGAGTTTTTTTTTTTTTTTTTTTACAGCAGATCATACCTAATTAACTACTGAACTTTTTTTCATTATCATATTTGCCCCTTTTCCTTCCTTCAGCTTGCATCTTTGGTAGGGATTAATCTACTCATTCTGTCGGTGCAACTTTGGATTTATATCATTTAGTTACGAACATTTCATAACTAAAGGCTCATTTGGAAAAAAAAATTAATGGACCCGCTAGACAAGAGACTCTACCATTGCCAATTTTCATATCTTTGGAGATCCAGACACACTGGAGAGTCCATCAATGTAGATTTATTGTACAACAAATACTGCATGACGGGTCTTTGGGTTAGATTCCTAAAATAAGGTTCCAAATATTTATGAATTCTTTTGATTTTCGATCTCATGAGTCAACAAAATAAATTTGGTATGAAAACTGGATTTTACTGTGGATAAAAAGACTATTAAGCTTTCGTCTTCTTTTATAATAAAGGATGCATCTTAAACATTGCGTTCAAACATCAGTTGTGAAATCGTGAAAACACAGATATTGTGAGGGTTTCGTAATTTTTTTTAGAAATAACAGAAAAATCTTAATTTGAAAGATTTAATTAAAAAAATTAAGAGAGTGAATTTTTCCCTAACTTTCTTTTCATTTGCTTTAATCAATGCAACATAACTTATTCAATTTTTCTGGTTATAAGACAGTTGATACAGTTTTTCATAAGCTATGGGATCATAACTTGGAAAAGGAGTTAAAAAATTATACTAGAAGACTTTTTCAACCTCGACTGCTCAAAGTTTTTTTTTTGGGGGGGGGGGGGGCATGAGTCCCAGATTCGATTATTGAAAATCATGACTGTCCTGCCTAATCCTAGGCGCAAAATAACTTTCTCTAAACACAACGTCAACTTACAAATGTACTTTCATATGTCGAATTATTCTTTAAACTATGATGATTATATACTATACTGTTAGTTAAAACAGAGAAATAAAATTCTTCAGAAGGTAATTTAAAAATTGTACAAAAAATTACTTTTTTGCTTTAAAATGAGTTTAAAGCTTTGTTTTGAAAGAAAAAAAAAAGAAATGGGACGATGTGGGCATTTTATTCATAATTATCTGGGATGTCTAAAAAAAGCCTACCCTGTCTTGGAATACTGATATTTTATCACTATTCTTTCAATAATTTTTCTTAATTCTTTTGTTAAAAATATGCGTGAAACATCCATTTCTTTAAGATGCATATTTCCACTCAACGTCATATTTTACAGAGCTAATACAAATGGAAAGTCAATACTAACAGACTTTGTTAAACTGATGGATACAATGTCAGTACTTGTTACTGTGATACATAATGCTGCAATATTGATATTAATCAATAAGTAGTAATATAATAAATTTTAAGTTGTAGACCAAGTTTGATTAAATTATAATGAAGTACTGATACTAAAAAAAATCTTGAAACTGATAAATTAACGGATAATTTCTGTTTTGGGGGTTCCTGAAGTTTAAGTAATGAAGACAGATACGCTTTATAATCTTTACAACTTATTTGAATACCTATTTATGTCTAAGTTTATTTGAATTATTACACCCATGCTTCTTTGAATAAAAACTTCAAAGGCATGCCAAAGATAAAAATAATCATATTTTCACTGTAAAATTTACATGATGGGCTTTTGTACTGAATATTAATCCAAAGTGCTGTTAACTTCTAATTATTCTTTTTAGTATACAAAACAGACAAAATGAAAACTGAATCTGTACGTGAGCTGTTTCTGGTAAGAAAGAATTAAACCGGCGAAATAAGATGACATAAATAAGTGGATTTTATCATCTTTTTTTCGTGGTAATGCTTGTGATATCAAGTCTTATATATATTACATGGTATTGACTCGGCTTTTTTGGAAATAACTAGAAAACAAGAACGGAAAAAAAAACCTTATAAAAAGCAACACTAGTGTTAAAGCTTCATTTCCCATTATCCTCAGATATCTAATTCTCAGCATGAACGTATTCGAAGTGCGGTGCTTTGAAAAGTTTTAAATCTTTCACGATCTGACCCATTGGAAGTCTGACATAAAATATTGTAATAATTTTTTACCCTTTACTTTTCCCACGTCTTATCTGTCTCCCATTTCTCCCTCCCCTTTCTCTATTCTCGGAATGCTTTCTTTTCGATGTGAGAGGATACGACAGATGAGAAGGCCGTAACATCGGTTGTCGCAGAATGACAGGCAGCGTGTTTTTTTAGCATTCCACAAATCACTTGTATGTCTACACTAACTACAAACGTTCATCCTTTACTTTCTCGTGTCATTTATGAAAATAAAAATCTTAAATCAAGAAGCTTTCAAGCAAACAAACACTGAGAAAAAACTATTTCGGAACCAGAACGGAAGAGGATAAATAAATGATTTTCTTTAATTCACAAGTTTTTCTTACCGAATGAATTTTCATACATTTAATATTTTCTACATCAAGTAGAAAATATTAAATATATATTTTCAACATCATTCAAGCCATGCAATCGCAGTACTTATGAGCTGAAGTGCCATTTTTTCATATTTTTTCCTTATATGTGATCAAAAATAATATAGAAAATTGCTGTTATAAATAACTTCATTTTAAAAAGTTTGATTTAATCTACCTTTTAAACTTCTGAATTATACATTTCATGACTTGATTGATTTTCTTTCTTTCAGGAGGGAGAGCAGAAAAGGGTCGAGAAAGTAAAAACAAATAATAAAAAACTTTATACAGGAATTTAATATAAGATCTCACAGCATACATATCGATAAAAGCAAATTAAAAAAATTGTCATAAAAATCAATTTGGGGATCAGACCAACATGCATAAACAAATAATAATTTCTAATATAAATAATTCATTTGTGTATCTCTAATAGCGACAGAAAAAAGGGGAAATTAATCAGTCTTCATCTTATAATAACTATCAATCTGGTATACTATTATTTTGAAATATTATATTTAATATACTAAATATCAAAATTACTTTTGCGTTTAAAGAAACGGAAAAGAAAAAAGACTTCAGCAATGACATTAAGTATCTTTTCTCAAGATTTATTATATCCTAAACATTTCATGACGAAAGACTGTCTCATATATAAGATAAAACTTAATACATACGTTTAGTGTAGAAAGAATCTTTCTAACAAAGGCATTCCAAAAAGAACTGGGAGTAATCCAACTACTTTATTGCTGAATACGTATAAGAGTCTTATTTTTCGATTTAGAAATACTTCTTTTTTTAATCTAAATACTTCCACTCACATACCTGCAACATGCTATCAGACTAATTTAAGACACTAGTCTGAAGTAAAACAAACGACTTAGCTCATTTTAGATCACTGTAAAACAGTGTCTCTCCACATCCTTCATCACAGTAGCTGTGATGTAAGCATCGGGACACGCTCACTTATCGGGAAGTTGATAGCCTCTTAAACTTCTGCTGAACTGAGGAAGCCTTTCAAAAATCATTTCTGGCTACTGTTATTCGCTGTCTAACTAGATCGAAACACAAAGCGCCTATATTTTACGAAGAATACACAACCGTTGTCAACGTCAAGACAACAATGAAAAAAATGCCATGTAAAGAATCACCGTTTTTGAAAATGTAAGTTAGCCATTGTATGAAGTACGCATTTGATTAAAGAGATGTAAAAAAATTAAATAAATAGAGAAACATTTATAAAAACAGATAATAGCATCAGGAAAAATTTAGATTTTCTGGAGGGGGGGATGCTATCTTTTGGATTTTACAGTAACTGAACTTCTTTAACCCTCTTTCATCAAAACAAAAATCATTTTAATACGTCTGATTGCTAATAGCCTCCATTAAAGAAAACAATTATAAAAATATAATCTACAACATTGCATATTTCTTTTTTCCCCTTGAAATTATATTACATGGAATTAAATTCCAAAGAACCGCCGTATAAACGGGTCTCATTTACATAAAACCCATAGGTGGCTAAATATCCTGTCACTGGTGCGGAGTGGAAACTTGAAGGAAGGAGGGGTGGTAACTCGGAATTCCTTACCTGGCCACGGTTCAAAAATACGAGGTCTGTTCCAAAATATTCCTAGTGCTGCTACAACGCGTAAATATAATTAAATTAAATTGCCGTTACAATGCAGCATGGATTCTAGATTGCAATTCCTTGTTTCAGCAATTACTGCAGTGACCAGGAAGAAAATAGAGGAAAGTTGCCCCAATCATTAGTCTCAGGGGGACTGCAAGGATAAAGCTTTCAAAACGAAATATTATGAAGGGTCGAAAAAAAATAAAGCCACGCTGTACCTACCAGCTATACTTGCTAAACCACTGATTATGATTGGGAGCGAAAAAATCCTATTTTCTCCTGGAGCCAGATGTCCTTGCTACGCCACTGCAACAAATATCCACGACATTATGACTATTTCTCCCGTTTTGTGTTGCTAATGTGTATATGACATGAGGCTTCGCTTTCAATCATGTATTCAGTAAAGCATTATGCTTATGTTATAAAAATAAAATTTAAAAAAAACATAAACACTAATAATTTGATTTTATATATATATATATATATATATATATATATATAATCTGCTATTTTTTCTGTGAAATGCTTGATAATGCCAGAAATTCCTCAACCTGTCAGTGGAAACAATTACAGCTCTGAGAAAAGGTATACGTATTAGATCCTTCAAGGAGAAGCGGACTTTATCATTGCTTATCATGTTACATAATAATGAAAAAAACATTTGTTTTTGTCACACGATACACGATTAAGAATGCCATTTCATTCTCATTGGTTATAAGAAACTCTGTTTTCTTTTTCTTTTCCCGTTGGAAACCAATTTAAAAACATGATGTCAGATTAATGATAAACTAGTTCTGAAAATTGATATTCCGATTTTAGAAACCGTGAGAAGTTCAGAATAGCGTAATGAGAATCTTATAGAGTAGTAATTAATCATTTAAACAATATTAAACAAAGTTTCATAAATGACGTTTAACTTCGACAAAAAAAAATCAGTATATTATTGCCTCCTATTTAGATTTCCATTTTAACCTGAATGCCGGGAAGTGCTCCTATTTAACAGCGATAATAAGACACAGGAAAATAATATTTTAGCTACTAAAATTAATTTAATGTGTTTTGGGAAGTCCTTCTTGGCACTCAAATATATGGAGATCCTATGTGTAAAAAAAAAAAAAAATACTCTGTCTCTTTGTTTGGAAATTTCAAAGAACTTCTTTAGCAATGCACTGTTAATGCGATGAATTTTAAAACACTCTCATAAGCAAATAAGAACTGCGTCCGATGAATAACTGTTATCTAAATAAAATCGTGACAATGCACGAATAGCAGATAATTTATTTCATCCCTTTCTTATAGATTAATTAATTACGAGATGGTTTTATTTTTTAAGAGATTTTTAAAGCATTTTTTGAAATTTCGGAAATGTATGACACTAACTAACTTTTTGTTTCATGTTATTAATGTGATGGAAACGTAATCATTATAAAAAATATTTATGAGCAGAGGAAAAGAAGGAACTGTAAGTGAACTATTGTCAGAACAAATATTGCAAACAGGACTAAGTATCTCTGTAATGATTGTCAAGGCATTAGCTTAAAACCTCAAAACAGTGGTCTTTTTTCTACTTTATCGCTTAATTCTTGCTTAAACTTGCTTTATATCTTGTTGCTCTACAATAACATTATAAACTAAATTAAATATATTTCTACATAAACATTATGTAGAAAAAAACTAAGTTAAATATATTTCTACTAAACATTATGTAGAAGAAATCTAGTTAAATATATTTCGCCATAAAGATATTCCGTTTTTATGACCCTTACAAGAAAGTAAAAACAAATAGACCAGTGTTTTTTAATAGTAGCTGACAAAAATTATGATAATGGGTCCCATCTTCCATAATATTGCATCACTGATATAAGCTTTTATATATATATTACAAAGTAGTACTTTCAGTTTGATAATGTGTCAGATACTGAGGAAGTTTCTTAAAATTGTCAAAAATATCTTTTGAAAACCTTTTTTTCAATAAACACAAATTTGTTAATTCTTTTTTGTTTACTGACTATTAGTCGCCTTAGCCGACCAACTGGTTCATCGAGTATATTGGTTATAATTAATTCCAGTTAAATCGTTTAGATATAACTTCACGTCGATAATATCATCAAATTACCAGGGTCGAAAAATGTGTTATTTGATTGCTTTTCATATGTTCTGTTTATTGAGCACATGAACCTTTCTAATGGAGATAAATCCCATGACGTTTCAATGCCATTAAAAACATAAATGTGCGGATTCTAAATTTCGCGGTATTGTAACATCATTCCTTAAATTCATCTTGCAATTTGCGCAGATAATAAGCAGAATATTTTTTTAGCTTTTACAATAGAAAAAAAACATGCGATTAAATACATTGATGAAACAATGTAAACAATTTGAATTTCCTAGCAGCAAAGTAATTTATGGTTAGACATTAGGCAATTTTTTTTTAAATTGCAAAAATTTAAGAAATTTTCTACGAGTATTAAATTGATGCTTAAAGGAGAATTTTTTAAAGTTTCGAAATATTGTAAAATTTATAATTGTACGATAATATTTTGAGAAGTTCCCGTGGAAAAACACCGACATTTAGCTTCATGTTTAATTAATTAAAATTTCGAAAAATTCCCTCCAAGATGCTCAGTTTCACCCTCCATCGAATATATGTGCCAGATTTAGTAATGCCAAATTAGGGCTAAGACGGTCTACGATTGGCCAGAATTCGGTTAAAATTTGATAGGGATCTATACTACACATGCTAAATCTATATAACAAATTCCGTCTATCTGGATCTTTAAGGTTTGTAGTTATTAAGTTCACTTGTATTAGAACAGACGGGCAGATAGACTTCTTGGAAAAGGATTTCGTTCAAAATTTGATCGAAACTTGCAAATTTAATGTAAAGTTCTTATTACCAAATTTCATGTGTCTAGCTCAGAACATTTTTGATCTATAATGTTCACTTATAGAGAGACAAATGTAATTCCAAAAATGTACTTTTCGGAATCAGGAAGATCTGATACTTAAAAGTTTTGTCAAAATCTCGAGCTCCAATTTTATTTTTGGCGATTACAATGCCCTGCCTTCGTATATGCGATAGTACATCTATGTCAAATAAAATTAATAAAAAATTATCAATATTAAATAAAACAAAAGTAAGTAAATTAATGTTTAAAAATTCTAAAAAAAGAATTATTAAGCTCCTTTTTAAGGGAATGTCTGGTTGCGCGATATAGGGGTTTGAAAAGATAGGCGGAAAACTGAGCATTTAAATCATAACAATTTATTGCGAATTTTAATAGGTCATCTGGAAAAAAATTATTCATAAGAAATTTCGATTACATAAATAAGATAAGAAAAAATATGGAAAGGGTTTGAAACACTTATGTTGCAATTAAGTACATATTTAGTAGGTCACAGACATAAAAACAAACTCACTTACTTTTTAGTTTGCTTCACTGGCTCAATTGGGTGGGGAAAAAAACATTCCACGTTAGGAGTGGCGCTAAATCCTTATTTATAATCAAAAGGCTTGCGTGATAAGTATAAACATATGAATATGCTAAATATAAAATACCGCCTCTGAATAATAATTTATTCTTCAAATAAACTTCAGATATGTTCGCATAGCAATAAATCTTCATAAAGTTTTAGGCTGACATTTTTAAATGCAGTTTAAACAACTTTTCTTTCACCAAAAAAGATTGTAGTCCACAGTTTCGTTATCGGTTCACGGCGCCACTGGCCTTAAAAGTTCAAGCATCTCTTATCGGTTTTATGATGAGCGCCCTTTCGTCACACCGTTAAGTGAGAGCCACTAAGCCGTTTCTGATGGATTGGAGTAACAACACACTACAGCTTGCTACCTACAATAGAGATTCTGAAATTGTGGTACGCGATTCCAAATAGGGTCTTATAAAACTCTGAGGATTGTTAGCTTAGAAATGAAGTGCTTCGATCAAAATTTCGAATGTAAAATACATAGCAAAGAAACAGTTTGAGCAACAAAACATTTCGTTAGTATTTATCAAATAATTGAAATAGATGAAATTTCTTTTTATACTGGATTATTATTTTCTTTTTTGTGTGTGTGCGAATATGTTAACTTCAGTCCTTGAAAATTAATTTTGAGCAAAATCTCCCGCCCCTCTCTGGCTTTAATGGGATTTTGAGGACAAGATTTCCATATGTAGCGGCCAAGAGGATATTTTCAATCTCCTGTTGTTGAGCATCAGAAACATTTTCGATTCGTGCATTCCTACTATCGTCATTAAATTATTGAGCAGCCTCAAGTATACAAGATGTGCATTATGCTCTTGAATAAATAACTAATTTTGAAAATGTTAAAGATGGACATATATTTCCAGTAGGAAAAACTCTAAATGATGCAAAGAATTTTAATTTAATATTGTTTGAATCAATAAACGCATTTCTGAAAAAATTGCTAAGTCTACATTTTTATATAATTTCTCGGGTTTTATTCACATTTAGTAAAAGAATCCTGATGCATTATTTTTTTTAAAAAAAAGTACCGAATTTCTATGGCTGAAGCTGATTACGAAGCCTTGAATTTTAGACAATTAATTCAACGACATTCATTCAATCCACCAACCAACGCAATTCTTCGAGGCGGTCGTTGATTGTTCAATAATAACGAAAATCGAAGCTCCATAACTCATCAGTTTGGATCAAAGATTAGTACAGAAACTAATTGTTCAAGTGTTGCTGAGAAATAGTTCGATCAAAAAGACATCGATTTAAACAAATGGTAGCTCGAAGAGACCAACTCTGGCAGGTGGAATAAATATATGATGGCTTGTACTCGTGCTTTTCTTTTAATTGAACATAAGGGTAGTTTGTACAGTACATGCTCTTTATATCGTTTGAAACTAGGCATGCTTATCACACAAACGCAATGTTACGGAAACTTGGAAACCAGTTGCACAATAACGGTGTCTTGACAGGTACTGTCATAGCAATAAACTGATGTAACAATTAAAACTCTGAACCAATCCTTGCTTACTGCGCCATCAAGCAAATAAATTAAGAATTATTAATGGGATACCTCATAAAATACTTTATCCTATTTTTTTAATAATCTTCATTGGGCGGTATACATTATCTTATTCGAAATCTTGGTAATTCTTGGATTAAAAATCATTATTGTAAACAATGTCTGTAAATGCAATCTCATATATCTTTGAAGAAATCAGATATCTAAATGCTGAATGTAATCTCAAATCTGCTGAATGTGATGCGCATTTAGTTTGCTCTTCTTTCAAACGCCTCATGAAAATTAACAACTCATCAAAAGGTTAAAAAGAGTGATTTGGCAGATTTAAAATGCATTTGTATTAAATATAGGATGATTACGTCATGCAAGACACTCGAACGAATTTCTTTCCAAGAAAATGAATATAAGACAACTCTGTATCACTGTACAGGAAACACTCTGTAGAAGAGAAATGCACATAAGACAACCTCTGCACTTTTCATCTTGTAAAAAATATATTTAAGAAAATCTAGTGTTTTACGAAAATTATATTCATAAAAATATTGTTTAATGATTTTATTTCTAAAGAATTTTCTAATTGTTAGTAATGAAACGTATACAGGGAAAAGGAAATTGAATATATAACGAAACTAGAATCGTTTTAACATAAGGTAAATAATACTAAATTATAAACTTAAATTTATTAGAAATTTAACAAATACTGCCTATTAATTTCTGAGTAAGAGATCCAAATTGCTAATATAATCACCTTGTAAATAGTCAAATATATCATCAATATATTATCCCTATTAATCTTCAGGGCGATTCAAAACACAAGATACAAATTTTTAGGGTAGGAAGTCCGAAGTGAAGACAAAATCACTCTAATCGATTAAAATTCCAATTGTGTACAGTGAGTAAGCAACATTTCATTAATTCTGAACACCTTGTGTATAAAGCATTTGATGGCATTGAGAATATTGCAACAATAATGCATATGGAACGATATCTGAAAAAATGCATATCGCATCAAGGATCGCATTTTTTTTGTCCAAAAAAAATTTGCTTCGAAACCAATATATGAGGGATTCTGCAATACGAACGTAAGCACATAATATAAAATATCGTCAAATAAAGTATTTCATGTAAAAGACATGCCATTTCCTTCATGCTCTTGCATTCCTTCACCCCTCTGAAACGCACAGGAATTTGTCATTTTTCCGACCACCAGGTTGAGAGGTAAATAAATTTGTAAAAAATACATAATCTATGAATTTTAAAGTATTATCACTGGAATTCCATGTTTAGATTGAATTATCTAAAACATTACCAAATAAATTTAAATAACTACTTTTTGAAAATACATTGGAAATTAATTTTCATTTCTTGCTTATGTTTTATTTCACTTGACAAGTCCTGTAAGATTGAAATTTTAACGTTATATTTGTTATAATGTTATTTCGCAAAATTATAAAAAATATATTGATCTATAATAAATCATTCCCATATTAAAGTAAAAATAT